>PVJO010010408.1:0-64477 GCA_004026905.1 Hystrix cristata
GGGCTTCGAGGAGTGGTAGAGAAACTGTAATGAGCCCCGGGGAAAGGGCACCCTGCGGGCCGAGGATGCGGACAACTGGCCCGAGGATGTGGACACTGACACTAGAGAGTGAAGCGAGGAGGGTATTTGCTTCGGGAGAATACTGCAATTTTAATAAGACGAGGGCAACTAGGACACTGAGTGAAGAGAATGACGCAGTAGGGTTGTTTGTTAATAAAGGGTCCAGGCTGCAGGAGAACAGAGTAGGAAGTACTACTGGTAAAGAGTAGCAGGAGAAGTGAGAACTATTATGGAGACCTGCTAAAAGCACCAACATTGTGGAAAGGAGGTAATCCAGCACACCTAACACGACTAATGGAGAAGATTCATGTTTGGGGCTGTGGTGGACCTAATATGGTCAACCTGAGCCAGAACGCCCAGCCGGACTGAGTTGGTGTGATGCTGGGCGTATGAGATCCACCTGAGGGTTGTTGCTGGTGCAACATAAGGCAGAGTGGGAGCTGTAGCTAGTTGGTGGGCTGTTTCCCAGGAGAAGCTCTGCTGCGGCTGGTTCTTCCGGAGGGGGCTCGGCTGTCCTCGTCGAGGAAGGAGCTCGGCGCCTTGCTGTCGTCGAGGATGGCTGCTGTTGCTTTGGAGGAGCTCTGGTTGTCCTCTCTGCTGCGAGCATCGTATCCTGGCTCCAGCCATCATGTGCAGACAGAGACAGACGTGGGACAGTGCTGCGGGCTCCCAGCCTTCTGTTGGATCTTTCGGGTCTCCGGTGCCTAGATGGACATTCAGCACCTTCTGCATTTGGCTTCTGGGTGAATATTTCAGTCTATAAATGTCCTCCATTAAATGTGCTCTCTTAAGACCATTGGCTCTGAGAACCTAACTAAGACAGGGGCTGAGGTGAAATTTGACAAAGGATAGGTGACCTGGTGATACTATCGAACTGAAGTCTCGTATGTGCATGTTCCAGCCAAAGACTACACATAACCAAGACCAGATATAATATACTTTTTATGTTCTGGTAAATAATCTGATTTTTTTTCCTTAGACAGTCCAT
The DNA here is from genome assembly GCA_004026905.1 of Hystrix cristata. Classification (NCBI taxonomy): domain Eukaryota; kingdom Metazoa; phylum Chordata; class Mammalia; order Rodentia; family Hystricidae; genus Hystrix; species Hystrix cristata. The sequence goes on from PVJO010010408.1 coordinate 1,049, forward strand.
CTACCTTTGGACAAATATGATTGCTTTATACTATGGAATACTACTCTGCCATAAAGAAGGATAAGCTTGAAACATTTCAAGGTAAATGGATGCACCCTGAGACTATACTCTTAAGTGAAATAAATCGGACACACGTGTTGAAATAGTGCATAGACTTCTGGCAAGATGGTAGAACGGTGAGCAGCAGAGAAACAGCCTCTCCTCTCTGAGATTCGTCGTCCAGACGAATGGAATATAGCAATTTAGGGAAGAGAAGAAGGAGGGAAGCATGTTCCCAGGACTCAGCAGGAATCTGAAGCAAGCATTGAAGCCCACAGGGAGAGCAAAAGGAGAGACCTCAGTGCAAAAGGAGGTGGCGGACGGCACACGCTCCCAGAGCTTCAGCTTGCTGCGTGGGAGATGTGCCTTGAGCCTGCAGGCACATGGTGACTACTGGTGACCCCAGAGGCCTCCACAGAAAGACACGCCAGTGGACCAGAATGGTGGAGACAGCAGACTAAGTGACCGGTGAGTTACCTGGGCTCAGACATCCCCCAGGAGAGGGCGCGCTACCTTCTTGGAAAGATGCCAAATGAGCTCAGAACTCAGAAGCTGCCAGCGGCTCTCTGGGCTGGGGCAAGGTGGAGCCGGGTTCAAGTTCCAGTAGACTGGAGGGCAATGAGCCAAGTTCCTTGCCAGCAGGGAGGGAGTCCAAGCCGGTGGGAGACACACAATGTGTGTCCAGCTGAAATCGGGTTCCGACCCCACAGACAGAGACCAGGCTGAACTTGAGTGGAACTGGTGAAGCCTTGCTCCTGAACCCCGCACAGAACGCCCGCTACCCTGCCAAAATCTACTGCCAGGATTAATCATCAAGGACCTGGGCCTGCCTACTCTGTCTTGTTTTTCTTGTCTTTATTTTTCTAGTTTTTTGTTGTTATTGTTTTGTTCTGTCCTTGTTTTTATTTCTTCCTTCTCTCTTTCCTTCCTGTTTTCTTTACTAGTTGCCATAATCTTCCCCTGTCCTCCAACCTTGCTTCTCAGCACTTCCTCTTCTACTATTTCTCAATTTTTTCCTTCTAATCCCTTTTGAATTTTCTCCTCTGAGGGTAAAATCACCCTACAGAGGCCATACTTACTGTATACAAGTTTCTGGTTTATTTTAGATACTGTTATATTACCACAAATCTAGTTCATATGGTTAAAGGTGGCAAATTAAGTTACCACGATTTGTCATTTTCTAGGCTGTGTTTGATGCTATTGCTGTTACTAATTGTACTACTTTAGCCAAGGTGACAGAATTGTTCTAATCAGCTGTCCTTCCCTGTATGCCAAGCCTGAGACTGGCAGAGGGTCATAGACAACTCTATAGGCCAGGGCGCAAGAACCAGGCAGGACCTGGCCAAACAGACAGCAACTTCTCAGCCCCAATAAGGTGAAGAGGTAGGATCTTGCAACAGACTCAAAACCCCCAAACCAGCTACACCTGGAAGACATTGCTGAGGAAGTAGTCATTTCCAAAGGGTTCTCGATGCTAACAATAAAGCTACCTGCCTTAGGCAATTCATAAGCATCAGCTCAGGAATTAAACTAAAAATAAATAAGTAAATGAATACTGCATACTTTCTCCGGTATGAGAAACTGAAAGTATAAATAAGAAGCAAAATGTATATTATATATTGGGGAAAGGGAAGAAATCGTTCAAGTGGGAAGGAGAAATTGTGAGAATGATCATCACTGTCTACGGAGAACGATCATCAACTTAACATAAAAAGTGGCTGTGGACTTTTCCTTCATTGGCCACTGTTAATCCATTAGCAATTTAATTCCTTTCAAATGTAACTTGTTCAAAACACTTAAGGCTATCATATTTTATCACTGCTCATCGGAGTCCATCAATCATCGTCAAACATTGTCAGTCACAGTCAAAAGAGGGCATTTTCAGTACTAATGGATAAGAATTTTTGACCTTATAGTTTTATAACCTTAAAATCACATGCAAACGAATAGAATTTAGGTTCCATACTCTGTGATTGGTAACTTAAGTAACTTCAAAGATATTCAAAATGAGTTTTGGATACAGAGCACTGCATTTGTTTAATGGTTTACGTTTTAAGACATCAGAAGCATACACAGTAGAAAAATTATAGAAATGGAAGACATGAGACCTAGATTTTACTTTCTACTCTACCATCACACATGAGCAAGGGCAATATCTTTATCCTATCTGAGAGCTCTGTTATTTTATTTATTCTTTCTTTCTTTCTTTCTTTTCTTTCTTTTCTTCTTTCTTTTCTTTCTTTTCTTCTTTCTTTTCTTTCTTTTCTTCTTTCTTTTCTTTCTTTTCTTTCTTTCTTGAGTCAGGGTCTCGCTACGTAGCCCGGGCTGGGCTCCAACTCTCAGCATTTCTCCTGCCTCAGCCTGCTAAGTGCTGGGATTACAGGTGTGTGCCACCATGCCCAGCCTGTTGTTTATTTCTAAAATGAGTAAACAATAGCTTACTTACCTATTGAGTGGACTGGAATTCCTCCCACCATGGAATTCATTACTATAAATCTTTTGTGGAGTCAAAATGCACGAAAACAGAAATAAAAACAAAATAAGACAAAAGAGATTCGAATTATTTCTTTAGGCATATTTTCTTAAAATGTTGACCTCTACCTTCTATCTTTTGCCTTAGTGTGTTTTTCATTTCCAAATCCAAGTCTTTTTTTTTTTTAGGAGAGCTGAATGATAAGAATCAGAACTGTCCCCAGAATGTCTGGTAGAGGCTAACTATGGAAACTGTGAGTTCTGCCTTGTCACCTTCATTTGTGATTTTCCAAAATCTACCCCAGATTGGCAAATTATGAGGAAAATACCAGAAAACCTGCTTCTACTCTTCCTTATCTGCCAGCTCATAGTTCTAGGTTGTAATTTAATGCTATGTCTCACAGATACTGCAATCCATATCCCTAAAAGCTGAGGTTCACCTGCTAAATTTTACAATAGACAAACCCTACCTATTCTTTTATTCTCTCTGATTTTTAAACTATTATTTAATTTCAACAAAATTCTATGTTTTTTTTCCATTTTTAAATAACTTCCTTTCTACAGTTTTACAATTTCTATCTATAAAATTGAATTCTTTAGGGTTAAGTTTCTCCCAATTTTTTTGTGGAGGGGCTGCTGGGGATTGAACTCAGAGCTTTGAGCTTGCTAGGCAAGTACTCTACCACTGAGCTAAATCCCCAACACCATTCTCCCTTTTTTTTAAATCCTGAATGAAAAAAATTGCCATTCTTTCTTCATTCAGAAAAATTCAGGGCAGTCTACTCATATTCCGTGAGGAATTTGTGTAAGTGTCTTAGGCTCCTACCAACACTGAATTTCATTCAATAAGAAAAGTTAAAACATTGATTATTTAAGCGACTGCTATGAGTTGGAAACTTAAATGGTTACAGCTTGTAAGATTCCCTTTATCAATAGTTTCATCTTTTTTTCTTTAATTATCTGTTACTTTTTTTTTTCCTTTTTATAAAAAAAGGGGGGAGTGAGTACCTTTACGGGTGATCTGACTCTGACAAAAGTGGTGGAAATAAATGGGCAGAATTTCTAGAAACTACGCAAAATAGAGGCCACCATTCCCTCTTCCCTTTAAGACATTCCCAAGTACAGGTCACTCTTCCCGTCACTGGACACTTGCCCATAGCCCCGGGGTGAGTTTGACTCCTGCCCTGAGAGAGAAGTCAAGGAAGTGAGAAGTAGGGTAGGATATGAGGTTATTTGAGGACAATAAGTAAGTTTTATGGACTAGAGGCAAGAATTTTAAAATCATTTGCAAGGCTAAAATGCATAAGTATGTAAGTGTGTTAAAACTATAATTGATTGAAAAATTTGGAGAATATAAATAATGTCAAAATAACACAGTATTTTATTTTTTCCTAACTGTTCCTATTGATGCCGCTGATATACCAAGGTAAAGTAACATTATTTTTTTGCTTTCTGGAAAATTGTTATGTTAAACATGTAACTCATAAATCAAATTTGGAGCTATTATTTTTCATTATTATAAATAATGCTATTATAGATAAAATTTTATTTGTAGCATCTTGAAAATAACACAGGCCAGCCAACATTAAATAAGATTTAAGAGTATTTTATGTATGTTATTTGTGACAAAATAGGTAGTTTATATGCTGAATTATGCTGTGATAAGTACTTTAAAAATAATGCAATCAGACACTGATTCTCTGCTGACCTCATACATCACTTTCACTACTGTGACTTGTAAAGACAATGCAAAATTAATGATAGCAAGGAAAAGTATGATAATATATGTGGCATTTTGTTTGTTTAATTTTATTCTTAGCCTCATTATCATCTTTTATATTTAAAAAATATACATAATTACATAGTTTTATTAGCGTATCCCAAAGTACTTCATGGTTTTTAATAATTTGATGGTTGTATATCCCATATGAGAAAAAAAAGTGAGACAGGTCAAAATAAACTGATTCTAACATAAAAGAAGATTAATTTCTATATGATATTTTATGCAAGAGACATAAAGTGCATCAAGTACATCAGTTAGTGTTCACGTCAGATTCCAGAAACCACACCAATTATTTCAAGAGGAAAAAATTAATACCAAACAGCATGACCATATAATGAAAGGGCAAAAAGAGTCCAGCAAATTATCACAGAAGCATAACAACAAAAAACAGCTTTCGCGCCTAGGACAGGGGTAGGAAGGAAAAGAGGTGGTGTTGGTGAAATCTGAGTCTTGGCAAGAAGGTGCCCAGAGCAGGTCTACTCTCTAGAAGGGCTGTTACTTCACTTGTTACTTCGTTGTCTAGGAGAGACTAGAAGAGACTCTGGTGCTAGAACTCTGTCCTGTGAAGAAAAGGTATTGGTGTGCTGATATTTCTATCCCAAGTGGCTTGATAAATTATTTCTGAGAGGTTTTGCACAACTGCAAGCTGAGGTTCATTATTGTTACAGGAACCAAGTGTTATTGTCAGGATAAAGATGTGTTGCTGGGTGTCATTGTGAAGACCTATAAGTACACAGAGTGCAAACAAGAGATTCCTTTCTCTCCTCTCTCCTTCAAGTTTCCTCTAGTACCTGTGTTTAACAGTCTAAGAGAAAGCCAGTTAATCAAACAGAAATGTGGTTCGCAGAGACTCATTGTATGGAAGATGGGTGAGCGGGAAACTTGAAAGGCAATAGTTTGAAAACCAGCACATTGGGCCTCCGATATCCACTGGCATGCACGATGAAAATGTCTAACACAAACAGATGGAACAGAACTTGTGGATTTTTGGCTGATTCTCTCACTTATTTGAATATAAACCACAGCCAGACACATAGGCAGCATCCATGTCAGGACTGTGGTGAACGACGGTGACAAGAGAGGCCCAGGCTCAGACCCGTGAGAAGTAGAGTGCAGAAGAAGCGATATTACAGTTAGTTGAGATATAAACTAAAGGTAAGGAAATAGTGACAGGTTGTAAGATTGTATTTTTTAAAAACGGAGAGCAATATTTAGGTTTTTGCATTTTCTCTCAGAACTCTGCTACTTTTCTTTAAGAAGTAAACTCTATTTCTGCTACCACTGAAACTGAACTGGTCCTCGCAGGTGTCACAATGAATACAACACGAAGTGCCCAGGAAGAGCAGGTCCCGAAGTCCATACACCTTCTGCTTGACTGTCTGTCTTGGGGTATTGCCCTTGAATTCATCATATTGTGGGGTATCCAAGCCCCTTGAAGAGGCCAGATGTAGATGGTCTGGTAAGCAGCCTCTTCCAAAATCTCAGGTCAGATTGCCGGCATCAGCTACCAGACAAAAAAAAAAAAAATCCAGCAAGATTTAGATGACTCCATCTCCCAGACTTTGAGCGCTTCAGGGAAGCAGAGAGGAGCTGTTTTAAGAATTCCCAACTTACAGATTTGTGAACAACGTATACACACATATGTATACAATGAACTGTCCAAAAATCTTAGCTAAAAGTATATATATTTAGATTATATATTAGTATATATTATATAGTATATATAGTAGTATATATAGTAATATACTATAGAATCTTCTATAGACTATGTATCATGTATACTGTATAATCACACACTTTATATATGTATATATACGCTTCTAAGCTAAGTTTTATGTACCATATTTTAAACCAAATAGATACATAATGTATAAAACATACTTTTAAAGTGAAGATTTGGAATAGTTTGTTATGCAACAAAATTGGAAAAGACTTTGGTACCAGGAGTTTTATGCACCCACAACAAAGCCTAAAAGTAGCTTTGGGACTAGACAGTAGTGCAAGTTGGAACTCTGAGGAGAGTGTTAATGAAAGCCTGGAAGGTTAACAAAAGTTAGTCTGCTACTGAGGAGGCTGTCAGTGAGGGTTTAAACAAAAATGACAAAAATCTTATTGAAGGTGGAGGTAAGGGAACTGTTGTACAGTGACAGAAAGTTTAGCAAGACTGTTGCCCTAGGGTTACATGGAAAGCAGAAAATATATCTGCTAAATTGGTTGATCTAGCTAAGGAAGTTTCCAAGTTTCTTCTTTCTGTCTATAGTAAAATAAGAGATGAGAAATGAAGAAAGAATTGTTCAGTTTTAAAGCAAAATTTAGAAAAAAATCTAGATTTGTTGAGTTAAAAAATTAAGACTGTTTCTCATATTCAGTCACATGGTTGGCAAATTTACGGTTTAAGAATAAAAATCAAATTAAGGATAGGACTATAAGTTCATTTGCTAAGACCTGAGAAAGCTGTATGGTAAAATGCCAAAGAGAACTTTTATCCAGAAGACCCTCAAAGGATCTTACAGTTGCGTTTCACAAATCTTTCCCCCTTATGTAACAATAGAGTATTTAAGAATCTTATAGGCTGTGTCCATGAACATCCTCATGGCAAACCAAGATAGAGAAGGGCTTATCTCAGTGAGATTTGTAAGTGTGTCTTTTATCAAATGGAGTAAAAACTCTGGTAACAATCAAAAGAATATCAGAAAGTTTTAAAGACAACATCACTGGTGGAAATGCTGATAGTTTGAATTAACAGAGAGAAAATGAAAAGATGTCTTTAGACCCCCATTTTACTAGGGACAGGACAGAGGTTGATGGAACCATTCAGTTGCAAATTCTTACTACTTTTTATAAAAAATAAAGTTGTCCTAGAAGGCAGAATTAAGCGTCTAAAGAGCAGAGTGCAGATCCATGAGGGATATTTTCTAGGCAGTAGTATGGAGCTCTGATCCAAGTCCTTGCAGTATGTACCCAGCTAGATTTCTAAGTTTCTGTGGATCAGTGCATACTCTAGGCCTCCCTTGTTCATCATTGTGACTTTGTTTGTAATGCTTACTTATGCCTGTATCATGGTTGTATGTTGGATGTCAGGGAGAAGAAATATATTACTTCTTTAGTTCAGAGGTGTCAGAAAAAGAACTTTACTCAGAGGGAAACTCTTGAAGAATTGCATATAAGGAGACTTTCTATATCTGAAATATATATATGAAGAGTTTGGATCCTGAAATGCCTATCACATGTGGGGAATGTAGGCAACTGGAAGACTATATTTTCTAAAAAGAGTCACAGCAATATTTCTGGCCCCACATGCTCTTTCATACTCCAACAAGAGATAAATCTATTATTTTCTCTCCTATTGAAATTAAGCAGGGCTTTATGGCTGACCCTGTGCATAGCACAGGAAGCAATAGAAGTGACCTGCATGATTGCCGAGACTAGGTCATTCAAATGGTTCCCTCTCTCTCCCCGTCCCCCTTCCCTCCCCCTTGCCCTTTCCCATCCCCTCGCTCTCCCCCCACAGCAGCAGATTACCAAAAACTCAGGCTATGTGGAGCGATGTTCTGCCTGACAAGTTCAGCTAAATTCTTGACAGTGGTTGGCTCCCGACAGATTACTGAACAAGCTCTCAGATGGCTCAGTCTCCTGCCTTCAAACCACCACAGCTGATGTAATGGAATCACAGGTGAGCTGTTCCTGCTGATCCCATCCCCAATTCCCAATTTCAGGCTTGATTAACAAAATATAAACCATCATAGATTTAAACTACTAGGTTCTTTGGGTGGTTTGCTTCACAGTCATATTTGAGATGATTTGTTTCACGGAGGGAGGGTTGTGTTAACATGTATTAAGTACTCATAGAAATAGCTAAAGTCAAGGAGTAAAGAAAGATAAAAGAAGGAAAAGGATGAAAATTCAAAGGGCAGTGTGAGACCAAATATAGCGTGATGATTAATCATAAAAGATCTGGGACGTTTCTTATAGAAACAGGGAAATGCGGGTTATATATGTGATAATATAAGATAGTTGAAGAATAGGAAAATATTCTTAAAAGATATATTTACTTTTTAGATATAGGTATGTGGAACACTGAACATCTTTAGCTTTTTAGGAACTATTTTAAATCTATTTCACATACTTTATTCATGGTGATAAATATTACCTACCTTTTCAATTTTAAAGTGTTCTTGGTCTACTGCATATTTTAATTCAAATTTTTAATGTTTTTTTAAAAGGCTAAATAAGATAAGCATAGTTTGCTTTAAAAGGCAAAAAACCTCTAAGCAGTCCACCCCAAATTAATCATCATGCCCCCTTTTCTCATATTTCTTTCCTTAATGGTTTAGAGATGAGCAGTCACATTACCATTATGTATGAATACTACTAAGCATAAATAAGTGGGACAGGTTGCCCTGCAAACAAATTTCATTAAAGCACCTAGATTAACACATTTTAAAGGTCTCTTTAATGAATCTTTGTCCTTGTGATACAACATAAGCAAGAATAGGGCAAACTAAGTTGAAGAATTTTATATCTCCATTTCTAGCTTCAAACAATTAAGGGAGTTATAAATAAGCTCTACTCTCTTCATTCCACTCAAAAATAATGAATGAGCCATCCTCATGAATCACAAGACTATCACATCAACACATCACCATCCTAAGATCATGAAAGCAAGATTTTAAGCCAGTATTATATTTTGGAATAAATCATGGACTTGGTAACTATTTCAGAATTGTAAACGTTATGATTTTTAGAGTTGCAGCATAATTCATATATCAAACCATGGCATCTATGAACCCCATCATAGAATCACTAGAGCTTTTCCAATTTTTAGAATAAACCTTTGTAAATTTAGATCTTTAAAAATTATTAGGATGAGGAAGTGATCAAACAAAAACATTTTTAAAATTTAAAAGATAGATTTTAATGAAAATTAGACCAATAAAAAAAGAGAAGACATAATTATTTAAAGATCACTAGTTACATTCCAGTAATAATTAAGACATTGCTATTATTGCTGAAACAGAGGAATGCTTCTAGTTTTTATTACCAAAAGATAAAAATGATAAAAAAGATGACTTAAACAAGGACTTAACCTGACAAAGCTTTCTTTATTTTTTTTTTCAAAATAAGAGCTATGAGGTATAGACATGTAATTGAATAAATAAATAGTAAAAGTATATATCTTTTAAAAATTTAATATCCATTACATATTATTATAGAATTCCTTTTTTTTTTTTTTTTTGTTTTTTTGTTTTTTTGTTTTTTGTGGTGCCGGGGATCGAACTCAGGCCCTTGTGCTTGCAAGGCAAGCACTCTAATCACTGAGCTAAATCCCCAGCCAGAATTCCTTTTTTTTAAATCATAGAATATTATGATGATTTCTGTAATATATGAACATTATTAAATGTTCTATGTTCAAACCATTATTGTGGGATAATGTAAGTAATTTCTAAAATGTAGAAGGATTAAGGCGTAGAAATAACCTTATACTCTAATTTAAATTTGCCTCCACAAGGCTGCTTAAAACCTCTATTTCTTCAAGCCTATGAAAGATGTAGATTACAGTACATTTCAAAACTATCGTTTTGCTCTTTGAGAATTCACATATACTTTCAGTAAATACTTTCAGTAGTCATTTTGGATGAGTAATTTTCTTCGCTTTAAGCAAATGTTAAATTCACAGCGCATATGAAGTGCTTTTTCATTTGATTTGAAATCTTAAGTAAATTAATATAGCAAGTCTGTGAATGTGATAATCAGAATTTTGGACTTATATCATTCTTTGTAATATAATTCATTTTTATTAACAGTTTAAATTTACCTTTTCATTGGTTTCATGTCTGGTTTCTTGTATGCAGAACTTTAGGTACACAACACTTTTAGACTTAAAAAACACCAACCACATGCCACAAAATGCTTAGATCTTAATGCAGAACAACACTGTGAGGTTAACTATTTCCCTGAAAGACAAAAAATAATTTCCTGTAGAAAAAGAGGTCTTAAAAATCCAAGAAAATTAATAGAAAATTTCAGTAAAGTACTCAGAATAGCCAGAGATAGTGAATTTTCTACAAAGTATAGTAAAACTAGACAACTTATTGATATGTTCATAAAATATGTTTTACCTTCCTTCTAAAAAGGTGTAGCAATGAGACTTCCAACACAAAATAGGAAAACAGACCTAAATTTAACATTTAATATAATTTATAAGAAATCCTATTTAAAGGAGCATTCTATAACTTTACCTATTTGAACCTTTCAATTTCTAGCGCTTCTGAAGTAGTACTTGCAGTCCAATTTGTTATTTCTTGCTGCCTTTACTTTCTTTATATTACTCTTTCTTTCTGAAAAAAATCAAAATAAGAACATCACTACTCCGTCCACAAAAATGAGTACACGCTCACATACCACACTCAGCTGAAAAACCCTCTAGATTCATGAGTTATTTATAATCTATTTTCTTATTATTGACTAGTAATTTTCATATCATAAAATAATATGTTACAGTGTCTCTTCTGAATTTCAGAGGAGTGCTGCAGTGTATTTTCTGCAGGATTGACAGATTATAGCCTGTTAGCATTATCTGGAAAGATAAGTTTTCTTACATGAATTCTACAATTAATTGGATAAATCATTTGTGGTCAAATTCTTGATCTGGTCAAGCCAGATGGCAAAAAGAATCACAGCTAAAATTCTAAGGATTGGAGTTCTGTGAAGGAAAAAAAAATAACACAAATAATCAAGTTAAACAAACACATTCTTCCCAATCAAGTTTTGCAGCATCTCGCCCTAATTTGCTTTTATGTATGATTATTAGTCACTCAGAGAGAAAATAAGCAAAGAAAACCGTTGAAGAATAACCAGTATTTAAATGACTGTAGGCCACCAAAACTCCCCATACTTTATAACAAAAATTTCAGTTGCCATTTATTCCTGGATATTATCTACATTTCTTCTTGTCAGCCACTGCTGTGTAGAAAGAAAAAAGAGTCTTAGAGATTTATTTCAGTTCAGCCATTTTATACTGAATAGCTGTGATGTGCCAAAACTGAGCTAAGTGAGGGTTACAAAAATAACAAGAACACAGTCCTCACCTTCTCTCTCACCACTCTTGTTTCTCTTATTTTATGTGGCTCACTAAGAGCTTGGAATTTTTCAAGATAATTGAAAGATATCAATATTCACAGCCAACCTTCTGGGACTCATATGCTAATGGTAGTGGGGGGCATAAAATACACATAACTAAGTAAATTACACACTATGTCAGAATTCTACAAAGAGGTAAATTAAATAATAGGTCAGAATTCTAGAAAAGGGAATGGCAATAAGGAGCACTGTCAGAGAACTCAAGGGTATAGGTATAACTCAAAGATAGTGTGGGCTTGGTTCCAGACTCCTTCAATAAAAAGAGTATCTCAGTAAAGTGAGTTGCATGAATTTTTGGTTTTCCAATTTTCCAGGACATAAAAAAGTTACAATTTCACTATACTGTTGTCTACTAAGTGGACAACAACACTGAAAAGTACATACTTAATTTAAAATGTATATACCTTAATTTAAAATTTTTATTACTAAAAAATGCTAATGATATTGCCTTCAGTGAGTCATAATCTTTTTGCTGATGGTGGGTCTTGCCTCCATGTTGATGGCTGCTGTTTAGTCAGGGTGGTGGTTGCTGAAGGTTAGGATGGCTGAAGCAAATTCTTAAAATAAAACAACAATGAACATTGCCAAATCAATTGGGTCTCCCTTTCACAAAATATTTCTCTCTAGAGTGGGGTGCTGTGTGATAGCATTTTACCTACAGAAGAACTTCATTCAAAATTGGAGTCAATCTGTTCAAACCCTGTTTTATTAAACCCTAAATCCCTCAAACCCTAAATCCTTTGTTGTCTTTTCAACAGATTTATTTACACATCTTCACCAGGACTAGATTCTAGCTCAAGAAACCACTCTTGAGAGATTATCTGAATAAGTAACTATTCACTGGTCAAAATAGTGTCATGAGATTCCAGCACATCTGGCAAATCTTCAGGCTCAACCTCTAATTCTAGTTCCCTTCCCATTTCCACCATATTTGCAATTTTTTCCTGCACTGAGGTATTGAACCTTTTAAAGTCAAGGTTAGAATCCAACTTCTTCCTAGCATCTATTAATGTTGATATTGTAATCTTCTCCCATGAGTCACAAGTGTCCTTAATGATAGCTAAAATAGTGAATCCTCTCCAAAACTTTTCAAGTTGCTTTCTCCAGCTCTGTCAGAGGACTCACTCTTTTAGTAGCTATAGCCTTACAAAATATATTTCTTAAATAATAAGACCTCGAGGTTGAGGATTTAGCTCAGTGATGGAGCACTTGCCTAGCAAGCCCAAGCTTGATGCCCAGCACCCGCCCCCACCACAAAAAGTCTTGAAAGTCAAAATTGATCCATGGACTGCCCAACGGCAGTTGTGCAAACAGGCGTGAAAACATTAATCACATTGTAGATCTCCACTAGAGCTCTTGAGTGACCAGGTGCATTGTCAATGAGCAGTAAGACTTTGAAAAAAATGTTTTCTTTTTTTTGTTTTGTTTTGTTTTTTTCTGAGCAGTAGGTTTCAACAATAGGACTGTGATGTTTAGTAAACTGTTATATAAAGAGGCGCTGTTACCCAGGCTTTGTTGTTCCATTTATAGACAACAGCAGAATAGATATAGTGTAATTTTTAAGAGTTCTGGGACTTTCGCAATGGTAAAAGAACATTAGCTTCCATTTAAAGTCACTAGCTGCATTAAACTAACAGGTCATCACATCTTTTAAAGTTTTGAAACTCGGGCACTGACTTCTCCTCTTTAACTATGAAAATCTTATATTGCATCTTCTTCCGATAGAAAACATTTTTATCAAAAACCTATTATTTTTATAGCCACCGTCATCAGATATCTTAGCTAGGTTTTCTAGACAACTTGGTGCAGTTTCTGTATCAGCACTTCCTTCTTCACCTGGTACTTTTATGTTATAGCAATGACTTCTTTCCTTAAACCTCATGAAATCTGCCACTTTTTGAACTTTTGAACTTTTCCTCACTTTTCTCAGCCTTCATAAAATTGAAGAAATGTAGTATCCTGCTCTAGATTAAGCTTTGGCATGAGGTAATATTGGGGCTAGTTTGATCTTCTAAATGTTTCTCCACATCAATGAAAATGCTGCTTTGTTTTCTTATCATTTGTTTGCTCACTGGAATAGCACTTTTCATTTCCTTCAAAAACTTCACTTTTACGTTCACAACTCAGTTAGATGTTTGGTGTGAGAGGCCTACTTCTGGCCTCTCCCAGTTTGCAATATCCCTTTACCACTAGTAATCCTAACTTTTGATCTACAGTGAGAGGTCTGCGATTCTTTATTTTACTTGAACACTTAAAGAGTATCGGGGGGTTGCTAACTGGCATAATTTTCAATATTTTTGTGTCTCAGGTATAAAGAGACCTAAAGAGAGGGCTAGGACATGGATAGCTGGTTGCTGAGGCAGTCTGAACACACTCTTAAATTCATCGTCTTTTATGGGCACATTTAGTGGTACACCTAACATAATTACCATAGTGACATCAAAGATCACTGATCATAGATTACCATGACAGATATAATAATAATGAGTGAGTTTGAAATATTGGGAAAATTACCAAAATGTGACATGCACACAGAAAGCACATGCAGTTAGGTAAATAGTACCAATATACTTGCCTGATGCAAGGTTACCACAACATTTCAATTTGTACGAAATGTAATATCTGTGCAGCACAATAAAGTAAGTCGTACCTCTATGGCAGTAAAGATGCATAGGAAGGAAGTGGATTATAAATTTAAATAGTTTGTTGAAGGTAGGTAGAATCCATCAAGCAGTTGGCAGTTGGGCTAACACTTGAAAGAGGTAAGAAAGAAGTGGACTGTCATTCCTGGGGAAATAGTGCTACAGACCGAGGAAAAGACAAGCCAAAAGTGCTAAGAAGGGAACTTGTTGATGTCTTTGAGGAACAGTGAGCAGCTAGAGGAGAGTGAGTATGAAGAGAACAGCAGGAGGTTAAATCAGAGAGATAACAAGAATGAAGGCCATATTAGTTATTTTTATATTACTGGAACACAATACTCCATACTCATAAATTACAAAAAGTGATTTAATTTGGCTCATAGTTTCACAGAGTTCAGTTCATGGTAAGCTAGCTCCAAGACAGAGACATTGTGGTGGAAGAACTTGGTAGAGCAAGGATGATTAATTCATGGTGGCCTGGAAGCAAGGCAGGGGAACATCACCCAAGAGGAAAGGGTGAAAGATCAACCGTAGAGAGACCAGTGTCTCCAAGACCCATTCGGACACATTCAGAAGTGTGCTCCTCTCAGCGGCTATTGAGCCAATCAAGTTGACACAAACAAGCTTACTGTCACATTCTACCATCTGTCAACTTGATGCCTAACAATATCTCCATAAGCCATGTTTATTTTCCAAATAAAAACTATAGTACATTGATAATTCTGCCTTACATGATAAAATTATTTTTCATACAGGCAAAAATACAATAATCCCTTCCCCAAAGTCTCAACAGTTTCAGAATTTTTTTTTAAAAGTTCAAGCCAAGGTGTCATGTGAGACTCAAGGAAACTCTCAGCTGTGAATGCCTGTAAATATCAAAACAAGTTACAAAACCCCAAGGTACAATGACATATGGTAAACATTTCCATTCCAAAAGGGAGGAATAGGGGGATAGAAAATAATTGGACCAAAACACAGCAGAGCAAAAATTAAATCCCGTAGCTCTATATCTGACATGTGGGGCATATGGTGGTGAGACGTGAGTCCCAGAGGACTGGAACAGCTGCACCCTTATGGTGTTGCTATTTGTTGTCCACATGGCCTGTCTCTTGGGCTATATCCCCTCAGAGCCTGCAGCTTTCATGGGCAGACATTCCACATTAATGATATCTCTGACTTCCTGTGATCTCCACTGAATCTGGCTTCTTTCCTACAGCTTCACACACTTCCCTCTTAGGGGTTCCTTGCCTGGTGTCCAACACCTTCCTTTGAAATCTGAGTGGAAGCCTTCCTGACTCTGCAGTTCTTGCATTCTGCATGCCGTAATACCGGTATCACATGAACAATGCCAAAGTCTGCTGTCAGTAGGAGCAGTAGCCAGATCCCCTTGGACTATGAGTGGCCTTTGAGTACTTGGATATTTAAGCACGGTGAAATGAATCCCAAGAAACCAATTCCTTATGTGGGCTTTCTAGAAAAGGAGGCCCAGGGGGTTCTCTGCTCAATTGAAAGATTTATACTTTTGTACCCTTGAGTCTGTCATGGGTGAAGTCACCCAGATTTCCGAGATCCCCTTAAAAGCATTTTTTCATTCTCCCTGCAAAGACTACTTGGCTTCTTTTTAGTAGTGCTGATATCTGTCTTAACCACACCTTCTTTGACTCTAATTTTATAAGTATTTTTTCTGGATTAAATTTAAATTCTTGAAAATTTCCTGATCTGCCTTTTGCCCCTGATTTCCCCATATCTTGATGAAAGCAGTCAGCAGTACTCATGCTGCAGCCTGAATGTTGAGCTGTCTTGAAATTTCTTCCACCAGAATAATTATCCACCACATCTAATCTCAGTCTCCTGCAAAATGTTTGGACATGGGCAAATGTTAAATTTTTTGTCAGAGTGTAACACACGTGGTCTTAATCCACTTGCCAATGAAGTCCTTGTTCCCAACTCAAAACTCATGAGCAGGTCTAATGTCTGTGCTTTGATCAGTACTCTGATCTTTTGAGCTCCAATCAAAATCACTTATCAGGTTCTTCTTACAGCATCCTTAGGTTTCTCTAGCCCCTATCTCTAACCTTTTCAAATCCCTTCCACAAACCAGTTCCAAAGACTTCTAAACTATATGTTCAGGTACAGTCACACCAACTACCCTACTTCTCTGGTACTAATTTTCTATAACATTCACTTTCTTGTTGCTGGGACAAAATACCTGACACTTGAAATGAGGTTTAATTTGGCTCATGGTTTAATTTTAGGAAATTCATGCTATGGACAACTGGCTCCAAGGCAGGGACCTCATGGTAGAAGGCAGTGACAGTGCAAAGTGGCTTAGTTTGTGGTAGGGAGGAAGCAGAGCACCAGAGAGGAGGAGGTGAGGAACCAAACATAGACCCAGCTGAGCCTCCATAACCCAGCCAGACACACCCAGGAGCATGCTCTATTAATTCCCTGGGAAGGTCCCAAGACAACAAAAGTTGAACAAAGAAACTTAACCATCACAGAGGCAGAAAACTTAACCATCACAGAAAGCCTAATAGGAATCTGGTTTTTACTCTGAATGGGCTAAAGACCAGTGAAAGGTTCAGAGTTGCTGGATGACATAAATCTCACCTTTTAAAAGTATTACTTTAGCAGCTATCTTGAGAATATAGGGTTAAAAACAATGCAATTTGTGCCACATTAGTTTGAGCTTACTGCTTTGCTACAATGATAGTTGTTTCTTTTTCCTCAGCTTGTTTTTCCACACAGCACAAGCAACAGGAAACTACTACATAAGTAACCCTCCCACCCTGCAGGATAATTAGAATGTTATCTTAAATTATCAACTTTTAAGAGACAACTAACATTATAAATTATTTTCTAATCTTCAGTAACAGGTTTAATCAATGATATAGTAGGTTTCACCCAAAGTGGGTCTCGGAAACTCAAGTTAGATTGGCAGAGAACAAAATTGTTCTGAGCCGTGAGCTTAGGTAGGAGAGGAATGAGCCTACTTATTTATTGTCTTATCCATTAAAAGTTAGAATTGAAGACTGAAAATAGGAAAATTTCACAGCAGTAAATCTTTTAGATAGGATTATCCTATCTAATAGAGGCATTTTCCCTCTCATCAGACACAAGTAACATAAAGATGGTTTAGTTTCTGTTTGTTTTATAGTTTTAACAATCTGAAAAAGAAGTTATGAGGGCAAGTTAACTTATTAAAATGCTCTGAGTCCTTTGAAGAAAAGATATTTTTATTAGCTATATGTTCAAGGCATTCTTTCTGTCTTTGCAGTTTTCTTTCTCATAAAAGATATTGTCTTTCAAATGGACTTAAACTATCAAATGTGTTTTCATTTACATTTGCTTCATCTCCTTGAACATGCTAGGGCCCATCTGAAGTAATAACCCTTCTGTTAAAAGTATATCTCTTTGAAAAATAATAAAACCAAGAAATTTGAACAAACCAAATATATGATATGCTGTAATATAAAAATTGATCTCATTATTGATTCATGGTGTTTTATGATTAAACCATCTCACCCTCCACCCTTCACCATATATCAATACACACTGGATATTATCATATTCTTCAAATGTATGTCTATGTGTGTTTTAGCCAATGTCTAAACTGCAGATAATTATCTGGTCCACTCCTCTGCCAAGGCATGAAATAAATCTCTATTCCAGATATCGGAAAAGCAGCAACACCCCTCATCCTCAGCATGTGATTCCTTAAATAGTACCCCAGTGGCCTCAAAGAGTCAATGCACTTCTTTAAGCCTAATTTATTCTCGGAATATGACCTGGGTGCTGGGGAGGATAGAACACATTATCTGATGCTCAGATTGCTCAACTGTACCCTAGGGAATCAAAGCATTAGGAAACATATGGTATGAATATTGTCCTGGTGAAGGCACATTGTTCCACTTTGGAATTTAAAACAAGCAATGCAGTAATTGGTATTAACTAACTCAGATCCTTTCGTCCAAATCAAAAGACTTCACAAAACTTCAGGAAGTGGTATGATAGATTACATTTTCTAAAGGCTTTCTGTCTTCCACATCAGAGTCAATGATTCCATCAAGAAAGATATCTTCATAACTACCCAACAGACCATTTTTAAAACAGGCACAGGCACTTTTTAGGCTTGCCGCATCCCTGTTCTGATGATGGCAATGACAATGTTCAGTGAGAGAGGCTTTCAGCTGCTGGCTGATGCTGACGTCAAATGCACATGACAGAACTAGCAGCACTGGGATGTTTGCAGTGGCCCGTCATCAGTGAAAATGGGCATTAACTGACTTGGCATTTGAACACTTTGCAGAATCTGAAGTCATAGCACTGAACCCTGAAGACATGACACTAGCAAGGTTAATAGATTGTAGAATCTGTCTGTCCACTGCAGTGACGTATTATTTACTGAATCCCAGAAATAGACCTTTTGATATACATACTCGAAAAGTAAAATTTCTTTTTTTCTACTGGAAAATACCAGCAAACACATAGATTCTTACTGGTTCATAGTATTTTTCATGAGCTCTTGGAGTATGAAAAAAAACATTTTTAAAAGTCCTCATTTCCATCATTTATTTTTTCCGAACTATCATAAATTTATATTTTTAGGTTCATTCGCCTCATAGGCATTATTATTTTTCTCATTTTGTCTATAAATAGAATGATGTTTTCACATGCTAGTTACATTGGGTTTATTTTTGTGTATTTATTTATATGCAATCCACTTAAAAATATAAATCAGACTAAAGGCTTTCTGAAAAAAAAAATAAGGAAAAACAAACCAAGGATCTTAACATAGTGGAAAAAGTCAAGCATCAAACAAGAAGACAAAAAAGTATTTCAAAAATCATGCTGAAGGCATTGCAATTAAAAGCAAATTTGACTATGGAGTTCCAAGTAGCTCAAAAGAAAAGGGAAATATTTTGAGGATACAGATCTCTTTTAATCAAAAGCAAGTGTATCTGTTCATCAGATGAAACCTGCTTTTTCATGTTGCACAGTTCAGAGGGCAAAATTTCCAAGAATTATTTTTCTTTTTAAAAAAAGACTATTGGGGGTTGGGGATTTAGCTCAAGTGGTAGAGTGCTTGCCTAGCGAGCACAAGGCCCTGAGTTTGATCCCCAGCACTACTCAAAAAAAATTGTTTTTAGTGCCTACAATTATTTTTCAGGATAATTACTGAATAACCAAATAATAATAACAAATTATATAATAGTTCATATATAAATAAATAATTCATCTGAACATGGCGTTAGAAGAAGTTCCTGTTGATATGTAGAAGAAAATGTGTGCACTTTGAAAACTGTGGTTAAAATTGTCCACAGTAGTGCAACTGAAGAACTGAGGACGCCAGAATCAGTGAGCTGGTGACTCCTGGACTGTGCCAGTAAGATGCAGTAAATCAGAGTGACACTCTTTTTTAGGAATATCTATTTTAGGAAAATATCAGTGTGTGCAGAGATGACTTCTTAGTCAAAAATAGTCCAAATACTCCAGAGTTTCCTTCATTTTACAGTATGTAATCAAGTAACACGAATGAGACGAAGTTGGGTGAAATGGTCAAAATGTCTTTGAATTCCAGTATTTACAATGAATGATATAAAATTGCCTTATTTGTAGAACAAAATAAAATGGGAATATTATCAATTTCACATGCTTCTGTATGTGATAGACTTTATTTGTTCAGCCACATACATACATTGTGAAAAATATAAAGTTAGAATTTTCCTTTCATTCTATAATGTTCCACATATTATATACAGCTATCAGAAAAGTATGTTCTAGTTTTATTGAGAAATTGTGGTTTACAACCAGTAATACAACAAAGAATTTTTCTTTTGTCCACATAACTTAATAATATACTTCACCCCTGCCGAGCTGATGCCTTTGCTGTAAGAGACAAAGTAGACAGAAAAATAGATTGCAAAAAACGGACTGATTGATTACACTTACAAAAACCTTAGGGGTAAACATAAAAAAGAAACAAAATATATTTGTCTGAAAAAATACATTTTTACCGTACAACTAAACTCTATTATTTTGGGTCTTTTTTTAAACAGCAAGCTAATATTGTACAAATTGCATACATAAAACAATATTTTCCAAATTGGTGGCTTGAATTACAAGAAGCATTTTAGAAGCAATTTGTGCTCAAGTGTGAGAAAATACAGGTTAAAGAAAGTTAACCAGGCTGCTTTCCTGAGCTGCTTCTTTATGTCTTTCATATAATAACATATTTTGTAACTATTCTGGAAAGGGTCATATTATGCAGAATTTGCTACACATATTTAATTAAGGAATACTTTCTTAGAATTTTTTTTTTTTCGGTGCTGGGGATCGAACTCGGTCCTTGTGCTTACAAGGCAAGCACTTTAACCACTGAGCTAAATCCCCAGCCCCAGGAATACTTTCTTAATTGAATACATATGTTTCTTGCATTACAGTTTAGGAGTTGCTGTCTTAGGGAGTCATCAAAGAAATCCAAATTCTCAATGAGAAATGATATCATGGAAATAATGATTATAATACTTACTTTAAACCAAAGTCAGTATATTACATTACCTATGAACAGAATAGACTTTTCAAGTTTCATATGCTAGCAAAAAGTATCCATCTGAATAATTCTCAGTATTCAAATAAAACCCACAAAGTAAACCAAATTAAAATCAAAGATATGGACAGAATACCCTTTAGATGTGATGTAGAAAAAACAAGTACACATTTTAATTGATACCAACAGTCTGATTTCCTAACAGGTACTTATATATTGAACTAAATTAACTTCTAAGAATTATTTTTCTGTCTCCCTATGAAATATTAATGAAGTGCTCAAAAACATATTGAAATTTCACTAATATAATTTTGTTTCTTATTTGAGTTTGTAGTGTGAATTTAGTACTATAAAGCTATAGAAGAGATCAGTATCTAAGTCTCTGTGATTTTAGTATCTAAAGTATTTTCTTCTATATTCTACTCTGTGATAAAAATGTAAATTGAACTTTTGCAAATTGTTATTATTATTGAAAAACACATATGAGCAACTTTTTCATGCCATGTAGCCTGGCCCCGGAACCCAAGCCAAGCACTCACATGGGATCAATATTACTGGCAGAAGTTTTTGTGTGGACAGTGTTGAGAGACAGTAAAACAGCAAAATTATAGAGATGGGTGAGACAGAAAGAGAGATAGAGACACAGAGAGATAGATACAGAATAAAATTAATCAGAATCTAAAAATTCACAAAGCATTAGATTCCTAAAATCTATACCTCCATCAGAGTCTCTATAACAACTGTAATTTTCCTTTACAAAACCTTTTTTTCTTATGAAAACAAAGCTGCATCTAAATCCTACTACACCAGGAGTTTTTGTTCTTTATTCTTAGTGAATAGTTTGAAATAAAAAACAGTACCAGCTTCATAGGAAGGCAAAAACACTGATTTATCTTATTCAATTTCTATTCTTTTTGTTGTTTCAGAGCATTGGGTGCCAAAGGTTTAGAGGCATCTTAATAGTTGGGCAGATGTCCCACGTCCCTTCCTGCCTGGCCTATTCCTAGGTCACCTGTCAGACATGCTCAGTGGCTCGAGCATTTCTCTAGGCTCTGTCTTTGCATGACACCAAGTCTTTGCTCTTGTCCAAGAGTTCCAGTGTGCTCCTGGGATGCTGGGTCCAAAGGGGCCTTACAGCTGGTCCTTCAGCCACTTGCTATTTGTCCTTCAGTTGCAACTGGCCTGGGGGATTGTCCGTCTTAGTGTGACCTCAGTTTGTCAGCCAC
This sequence comes from Hystrix cristata, assembly GCA_004026905.1. NCBI lineage: Eukaryota > Metazoa > Chordata > Mammalia > Rodentia > Hystricidae > Hystrix > Hystrix cristata. The sequence goes on from PVJO010010408.1 coordinate 22,898, forward strand.
AGGATCTCATCACATCGCCAAGGCTACACATTTAAAACTCCAACCTGGGCCCAGGTTTGGGCTTGGATTTGTGTGGACATAAAGGTTAATAAGTAAATTTTCATGCTTGGTAATTGCATTGTACATGTTTATTGTATTTTTTTTACATGTTTATTGTAATATAAGGAATATACACTGAAAATTTGTAGGTAAAACAAGAAAAATAAAAACAAATGAATTTACTTTATGACTCCTCTTTAAAAATAATGACCAATAAAATGTAGGTAGAAGTAGCTTTAGCAGTAGCTATAAGAAGAAACACTTTAAAATAATGAGGTCCTTTATTTCCTTGGACAAATATATTATTCAGATATAACTGTATCTTAATGCAATGTTTTCCATTTAAAATAACTGTTAATAAAATAAATGAATGAAGCATTGACTCCTTGTTTCCTAAACACTCATGTAATAATTAAAATAATGAATCTAGCATATGCTTGGTATAAACGTTCTTTTAAATGATTTTAAGATTTAAAAAGAAAATATTTCTCTCAGTTTCTAATGCACTATGAATAAAAACAGTAAAAGATTTGGACTTGTTGGTTCACAACAATGTTATACGATTCTGAAAGTTTGGTTTCAAGTTTAGTTTTATTTCTCATTTAAATGTTCAGCATGCAGTGGTGTTGATGTCCCTTTCTCTGCTCGCTTACCAAATCATTTCAACTCTAGCCACTGAGTGAAACATGCTCATATCTCATGAGAAAACAAGGCTGCTTTGTGTATATGTATTTCATGTACTCAAATAAACAGAAAATGTTTCTATATAAGTGAAGTTATGCCCAGTCTTTAAGTACATGCTGTGATTGATTAAAAATTAAATTGCTGGTAAATATTATTTAAATCTAAAACTTGCATACATTCAAATATAAAGGAAACCATTTGCAGTTAAATATTTTAAAGAATTTTCCCAGAACTCCCCAAATCCTAGATAAATTGTTTCATAAGAATACATAACAAAGAAATGCAAAATTCAGTGTTCACATTACTGCTCCACTGTAACAGAAATTTCCAATTAAAATATATGCATTGTGGCTTTTGGATCCAGCTTTTAGAGGTCCGAAACAGAGCTCGCCCCTCGGCACTGATGTTCTTGCTCCATGTGCCCTCTCTTCTCTTTCAGTCTATCCACCAAATTACTACATCTCTTTCAAAGCCTTTTTCAAAAGCTCTTTTCCATCGAGCTTCCCCCACTGTACAAGTCGGAATTAATTACTTCTTCCTATGGGCTCTCAAAGCACTTTGAACCTCTAAATGGCAATTACTTTATTCTGCCTCCCACTATTTACATGTTTAAATCTGTCTGCCTCACAAGGCTTTAGGTTCCTTGAAGACAACATCTTAATCAACTGTCCCCCCGCCCCACCGCACTGGACTTCTTCCAGACATACGTACTTATAATTTGGGAAATGGTCACCAGTTACACAATAACTTCTGGTTAAAAAACTGCATTGAAATTATTGTCCTTTCACATCTTTTCCAGTCAAATTCTGACTCTTTTGATGCTTTTCCAAGTTGATTATTTGGTACCTTTGACAAGATGTCAGTGACATTAAAACTGTCTTAATGTGTGCTATTTTCCAGTATTCCTTGGACTCCTAAATGCACCCTTTAATATATCAAAACCATAGAATGTCTCAAGACGTCACCTGGATAACTATCCTTCCCCTGTGCTTCACTAAGATTAACCTTTTGAGTCATATAAATCAAAAATTCAAGAAAAGAAGCTGAAATGGATGTCACCTTTGTCTCCTTACTTTGAGAAACTTTCAACTTGAAAATTGTATCACCAGTGATGTCTTAAAATGCAAACTATATTTTTAAGGCATTTCTCTCCATGGACCTAACACCAGATATTATTTATTTGCAGACGTCCCTTAATTTAGTGACATATATTGGAATAATATAGGTACTGAGCTTTAGAATTTCTTCCACAGAGTATAAATAGTGAATATATCAGTATTTAAAGTGCATCTATCGTTTTCACTTCTAACCAGTGTCTAGTCAGTAGACTGTGTTACAAGTTATTGGAGGCTCTTGTAGAACACATTCATTAAACCTCGTGGGCGAGGTAAATACAGAGAGCATTGTTTTCTACCCTAACCGGTTATGTTTTCACTGATAGCTAGTTTTATATAAGATTAAATGAATTTTTCTCTCACTTAATTTAGTATTACATTTAATATTATCTTTCCGTAGTTTTTACTGAGTTCGTAATTATCAAATTTTCTATGCTCACCAGTTTGAGACGGATGTCTGTTCTCACACTGTAGACAGAAGAAACTGAGGTTCAGACATTTGATGTCAAAAAATCCCTTTATTCTTTCCTATTCCAGGATCTTAGCTCTTTGTTAAACTTAGTAACAGAAAAAAAAAGTGTTAGAAACGTGAGTGGGTGAAACTTAGAAGCACTTTAGAAGAACTTGCCTTCAAATTGATTGCTATTTAAATATATATATATATATGGCTCGTGCTGTTATTAATTTTTAAATGTTTTCTTATTTATGAAGAGCTACATAAAACACAAACATAATCCACTGTAATTCTTAGGTTTAAGAAATCTTTATATCTTTTACTGTTTACCTAAAACATTTTGTCTCTGTACATATCTCACCATATTTAATCTGAGTTTGAATAAAAGATTAGAAAATCTTAAACAAGCCCCAGTGATATATTATTACTTATTTTGAATATGACTCAAAATTGGTGCTTGTGTTTTCATCTGTGTAATTGTGAAACTGCACCACCAGAAGTTATTAGTGGAAGGATCTGTGGAATCTAAGTATATACAACCAGAATAGAGTTTGTATTATAGATAAGGAACATGGAACAATAATGTCCAAGTTCAGTTTTGGCCTTAAACTTGAAAATATGTTTTTTTGAATCTGTAGCAATTGAGAAAAAAAGAAAACACAGAAATAATTAAGAAATAAAATCTAGAAGAAATATAAGCTACCCTTTATTTTAAATATTCAATTTCATCATTCATATTTAGGAGAAAATATAAACTTAGAGAAAAATAAGATGGAGCATGAATTTAAAATAATATGCAGATATATGGCCACTTAAAGGCTAAATGTGACATCTTTTTATAGCCAGAACTGTATTGGAGTCTAAATAATTAAAAATTTCTGAAAGGAGAGGATTAGGTCTCAGTTTATAGCAGTAGCATTATTCACATTTTGGTTTACAGTGAAATTTTACAAACATAATATTCTAAAATATTAGTATAGGTGCACTGATCAACTCAAGGTAAGAACTGTTTAACGAACCAATAAGGATAGATGCTTTAAGGCCTTATGTGTAATTACAAATCCTTCTGAAATGCTTTTCCATATGCAGGAAGCAGATACTTTGTTGCTGTTTCATTTAGATTAGAAAGGAAGAGAAAAACTTAGAGTTTTAAATTTCACTGTAATTGTTTTAGTTGTGTTCTTCTGATTTCTAGTTGAAGCCATCCTTAAATAATTGTTTCCCACTTCACTTGGCAAAACCAATCTCCCCCAAGTATACTGGCCGGCCACTGAAGGTGGCAGTTGCCTGTAATCCCAGCTACTTAGGAGGCTGAAACAAAAGAATCTCAAGTTCAAGGCCAGCCTGAGCAACACTGGGACACTGTGTCTCAAAATAAAATTATCAACACCAATAGCAAATGAAAAAGCTGGAGATGTAGCTCAGTGAAAGAATGCTCCTGAGTTTAATCCCCAGTACTAAAAAAAAAAAAAAAAAAATCTGAAGAATAACAGCAGGTAAGAATGGTGTGCTACTTCGTAACCACTGTTTTAAAGAAAAGAACGGTTTTATTAAAAGTTGGTTTTGATAATGAGATGAAGATTTATTGCAGTCAATTTATTTTAACCGAAATGAAGGAATTCAAAACTGGGATATCAGATTCATGGTATTATATAATTGGTTTTGTAAGTGTATATTTAATAATGGGCTACATATCGCCATGCTCTTTAGGAAAAAGATACATTATCGATACACTTATTTCTAAGAAAAAAGTTTAGTTATTTAAAATATGTAACATCTGATAACAGGTACCAGAGATAAAATACAAAGAGGGATACATAGGAATCATTTTTATAGTAGTTCACAAGTAACAGACTTATACGTTAGTTGTAGTAAGTCCAAAGTAAAATTAAATTCCAACAGACCAGATAAAGAGCTCAATAATTGCCACAGATTCTTGTTAGTGATCAATATAAAGATACAAAATTGAACTGACATAAAATTGTGTCAATAAGTAAAATTTGAGTGTCAGATATTTGTGAAAAAGTAACATTACTACACTTCAAAATGAGTATGTTGTACAGCATTCTCTTTCAGGCATCAGGAAAAATATGACACTAATCATAGGTATTAAGTATCCAGAATTGAGTCCTCCACTTTAAAATCCTCCCTGCCCTGAGGATTAAAGTGGAATTTGAGAAGAAATATATATCAATATAATAAATAAAAATATTCTATATGCTGATCAACTTTTGTATCTTGTCAAACTGCAGTTGTAATACAAGATTCTGGGATAGCCAGAATGAAAAATTATTCAGACCCCAAGTAAAGAAAGTAGTTTTACCTCAATATGCAAATTCATATTGGAAAAGCCTATCATCTCTAAATTTTAATTAAAATTTTAATTTTTATGAAAAATCCAAGTAAGTTGTATAACTAAGTGTATTTGAAAGACTCATTTAATTTTCTATAAAAATGCAAATATTTTGAATATATGTATATAAGCACATAGTATTAAATACATGATTTAATGTTTTGTTGAATTAAAAAACAGCAGGAAATCTACGTCATTTACATCATTCTGGATTTCTTACTGTATATAATGGCCACTTCAAAAGTTAGACAAAGTTCTTATTTCTCCAGACATTGCGAAATTCAATTAAGTTTTGTAGAAGCATTGTTTGTGGGATAGTCTTGATTTTCCAAAGAAATGAGAACATGATATTTAGCAGAATTATATAATTCATAATTTTAAAAATTGCTTCTAGGCTATTACATTGAATCTGGAAGTTGCAGTGACCGTTTCCATATTCTCCTGTGTACCTGAGAAATAACCAATTTTCAGCCGTTGGATTTATTACTAAACCCAAGTCAAAGTCTCAGCCTGGGGTTCAAGTTCTCAAAGATGGGCAGATTTAATATATTTGTCACCACCTCAATATTGCTTAACTTCAGATGAAAGTGATGGTTTGACAAATGTTTGAACTGCAGACAAACGGACAAACCACGAGTTGTCAATGTTAATGTACTATTCAAAAACTTCAAGTGTTCATTTTTTTATTCTAAATCATGATGCATTTTGCTAGATTAATATTAACTAATTTTATTTTATTTTTTTTTAATTTTTGATTTTTTTTTTATTTTTACCAAGAACATGTTTTGGTACATTGTACCAATACCATGTATTGGTACATTGTACACATAATGATCGTAATCAACATGGTTATTTTGTACCTGTACATGATACATCTTGGATTTCTCCCCTCTTCCTCCTCTTTCTCCAAATTATCTAGGTATTATTTTAGTCAATGACCTGCATATCATTACTTCTGTTTATTTATTTTTAGAAGATACACAGAATGTGATTAAATTCCTGTATCCATCCTTCATTTCTGTTGGATAACTTCGTAAGACAAATATCTAAAACTATTTTAGGTAAAAGAGGCTGCTTTCTTTAAGCAAAACAAAATTTTAAAAGCTGTGCACTCCCATGAATAGATATTTTTTGAAGATCAAATAAGCCAGGATGATTTTAGTACATATCAGGTGACGTGTCCAGAGTCTGCACTTAAAAATGAATTTGCAATCGTCTTTTGTCTCTATTTCCTAATTCATTTTTAGGGCTTTAAAGATCTGTTGTAACAGGACTCTCGTTACATTTAATAAGTGCCATGTTGATTGGCGTTCTCTAAGTAGGCTTTTCAGTTTGCCTGTGGGGAAATTTAATATAAAAACATTCAACATTCTTTTATTAGTGTTTTTTACTATTCCCAGTCCCATCAGACCCTTGGTGCAAGCAGTGTATTATTGAAAAGCTTATCTGTAAGAAGTGAGCCGAGGGGAAATTCAGTCTTTATTAATATTGACATCATGTTCCCACACAATGGCTGTCTAAAGAAACTTTTCAATTGGATTTTAACTGCTTTGATGCAATATAAATGGCAACAACTGAATGCATGGTTTAGCACCAAATACTGAATGATGCTGTATGCTATATCACCCAAACACAAGGTCTGAATTCAGAGGTACTTCTAGGCCATTATTTATTATTCCCAATTTAAAATGGCTAGTAGAATATGTTATGTTAATTTGATAGGTTCTTTAATTCATACATTTTCTTTGATTTTTTTCTCACTCTTTCTTCTGTTGCTAGTTTAAAGAAAAGGGACAATTGATGTATTTTCAATATGAAAGTTTTACCAAAGGACCAGATTAAGACTTAAGTCAGGTGATAGGTTACATTTGAGAATATATTAACCTACAATTATAATTTCTAGACTTATTACTGCACAGCGGCAATATCTGGAAAAGACTGGGGAGTTAGGAGCAACTCAGATCAATGTGTTGGAAATCTACTTTTTATACAATAACAAGTAAAAGATTAACGAAGCAAGTTGTTTATTCTGGACATCTAGAATGCAGACCTAAATTATCTAGGTGTAAAGAAAGAAATACACATGTATTATTTCACCGCAGAACTAGATTACAGTTAAGTGTACAAATGTTAACACAAATTCTAAAGCAGCCATCAAGTAAAAAAGCATGAGTTCTTCAGAATTAGGAGTAGCTGAGAGTTTGCTCAGAACTCTAAGTGTTATTTATTAAAGAATAAATTCTTGCCTGAATGACTACTATCAGTTCCCTGGTTAAAATAGTCCAGATTTGACAGCTAGAATATTTCTTTAAAGTCACCATTTTCCTGGAAACACTCCAATTTTGAGGCGTCTAGAGTTATATTTAGCTTTTGAAGAGTAGTCTTTTAAAAATATGGTTATGAAACAGATTGATTTAGAGGAGCATTATAATTAGCTGCTGAATATGTTAGAAGGATAGATTATTCTACATGAATCACCCAGCTCACTTTAAGTGTCATCCCCATTCTAAACTGCCAGCTTAATTTCTCCTCATTTTTCACCACAAGAGCCTTTTTTCTATTATGCCAATAATAAAGGTGTAGTTGTCATAAAATAGGCATACCTTTGTGAAATAATGAAGTATAAACTGTTTTGTTTCAATTTTTAAAGTAACTGAGTCATACTTGATTTGACAATAACCAGGAAAACCCACTGAGAAAATATCCTTATTTCAAAAACATATATCCTTATGTTTCTCTTCCCTTAGTACCTTATGTGTCTCTGATAAACATTTAAATTTATGGATAAAAAAATCTACGACATAAAATAACATAAAATGATAAGGGTCATGGGTCAAACATCTTTCAAATGTATAAAAATTATTATATGGTGAGCAACTGTAATAAGAAAAGTGATCAATATTTAAGAATAAGTTTAAAGTGATGCATATAAGTTAAGGTATGTTTCTTAAAATAATTCTAGAAATTGATAATTACAACAAATATGAAACCATTATTAATGAATGAAACTCAGTTAAAAATAATAACATCACACTGAGTAAATTCTACACAAATATCTACATTAGTGTGCAATCTTGAATCTGCCTCAATAAGAATTGTGTAAAATATGCAACTTTGGTGCCCATTGTAAGTGTAAAATTTAAAAAGTAAAGAAAAATTTAAAATCTTCTATTACTGCCAGGGATGGCAGTGTACTCCTGTAACCTCAGCACTCAGGAAGCTGAGGCAGGAAGATTTGAAGTTGGAGGCCAGCCTAGACTACATAGCAAGACCTTGTCTTAGAGAAAAAAAGGTCCTGTGACAGATAATGAATGTCACTGTACTAGCTGCATAGTGGGTGTTCAGTATTCATATTTTATTACTGAAATGCAAATAAGAAGTTAGACTTTTACTGTTCTTGGGAATGTCCATTTTCTTCCTATTTTTGTTTTACTGTTTTAAAAAAAAGTTTCCCAAAGTTAATTACACTAGAACAAATAATAGAAAATAAAGGAACTTGCTACTAAAATGATAATGTGGTAGAATCCAGACTGACAACTAATACAGAAACAGCGTTGCTATAATAGGTTCATGTTGAGTTGGGTTTTTGTGTTGCTGTCAGTGGATTGGTAAACTGAGGAAAGAAGTGAGGGGAGGGAGAGAACAAAGAAATTCTGTGCAGAATGCACGAACGCACAAGATCCTCTTGTGTTCTCCCTGATATCTCCTCAAGAGCCCTTTGAACACTCATAAGAATACATTACTACGTGGAGGTTCAGTGGGTCTGGGTGCATCTAAGAACTTTTCTTTCTATCAAGTTCTCTTCTGCCCTGTTGATGCTATTCATCTAAGAATCACAGTTTGTGTAGCCTTGAATTCAGTGGAGTTGGTCTCTATGAGGTAATGTTTTCACCCCTATCAGATGAGGACTTCCTTTACCAAGAGCTGTTAAAGATATCCGTGTTGCTACCTTAATATTTTCCTGATGCTTCAAGCTGCCTGTCACATTTTAAAAATACAATCATTTTGCACAACCTACCCAAAATTCTTAGGATTTGTAAATGGCAAATCTGTTGTTTCAGAAAATCAAGACAGATTCAGTACTGCAAGACTTACATAGTTACGTAGGTCTCGCAAGTGCCCGAATGTAGGCATTAAACTTCGTCTAATCCTGGACCTGTATACAACTTCCTACGGATAATCAAAAGAAAAATACTTTATTTTCCAATGATTTGTAGGACACCATGCTACTGTAAAACACCATCTCTCGTTGTTCTAAGAACTCTGTCAATTAACCACGTATCAGTGTTCCTCCAATGAACACGGGCTCTGGCATTCCCCAGCACTAGGGACAGTGGTGACCCCAGGCGACTTTAGAATTTCTAGTCCCTTTCTGCTCCTTCCAGCTGAGCTGTTGCTTCTGCAAGTTCAGTTGTTTGATCTTAAATTTGTTTAGTGGTTGTATGTGTTGAAATAAAATAATTTAATAAGACATTACATGAATTTTTTTTTCCTGTAAGTAAAATTATAGAGCTTAATAAAAATGAGTTGTTAAAATGATATCAGATTAAAAGAGGACAAGACAGCTGTAAATGTAGAAAATAATAAAAATATTAAAGTATTTTCTGTAATCACGTTTGCTTTGTACATTATTTTTAAGCTGTGGCTTTACTGTACTACAAGAAAATCACATAAAATCAGAAAAGGCACTATAAATGTACATCCCTTAAGAAAGGAAATCTATGTTGGATTCTATTGGGATGGATCTACTCTCAGCGGAAAAGCTTTTGCCTTATATAAAAAATTTACGAATGAATTTAAACGTGGATTTAGGTTGAAATACAATCAAGCTACATCTGCCTTTTCGTCATCATCATCTGCGCCTTAACATACTGTAGTGAAGATTGCTGATAGGTCATCTAGTACGCCCCGCCCTCCTCCACAGTGATAGAGTCATAGCCGGCGCGTCTCTGTAGGCATCATGATCGGTTCCTCTCAACCCCAACAGTTCAGTGAAGCCACATAGCTAAATTCTGACCGACAGCAGGTGAGCGTGAGCGGTGGATGCCAGTTCCAGAGCTGGTCCTTCAAACGCTGCCAAGTCGAAGTGGTATCAGAGGCTGTGTCTCTGTTCTCGGTCCCCGTGCCTTTTCCTTCGCAGGGGCAGGCTGCTCACGTGCCTGCGGCGCGGATTTCTCAGACATTAGAAATACAGTGTCGGGGAGAAAAGAAAGCGGGGCAAGCAGGGCTTTCTGAACGGTCGCACATGGCAAGAGAGCTCCGCCACAAGGAAAACAAGAAATACACTCGGTTCGTTAAATAACGACTGTTGGAATTTTGTTGTTGTGGCCACTTATATTACAGTGTGGCCACTTGGTAATTAAAAGTGTGGACACTTTTTTTACCCTAATACTCTCTACTTTATTGTTATAATAAAAAATAATGCTTCTGAATGTAACAGAGAAGGCAACTTCTACTGTACACAAAGAACAAAAGTGGCCTTTCATATTAACTGTAGGAAAATTGTAATCAGTATTTTATTTCTCATGTTTCATGACACGTTTTTAGTCTTTAAAGAATCCCTCTCAATATAAAAGTCTTAAAGCAAATAAAACAAAAAGCATATTCCTGTAAAAGAACACCAGAAATGAGAGAATTCTACTATAGTGATTTGTATATTAAATATTTTATCTAGGAATAATTATCATTTATCTGTATAACTGATGTTCAATGTTCATAATTAAAAATATGAGCGGGGCATGGAGGTGCACGCCTCTAATTCCAACACTCAGGAGGCTGAGCCAGGAGGATCGTGGCAAGTTTGAGGACAGTCTGGGCTACATAGAGTTCAAGGTCAGCCTGAAGTCTGTAGTGAGACCCTATCTCAAAAAAACCCTGTTAATTATTTTTAAATTAAGAAATTTTAAACTTTCAAATTGATGATTTTTTTCCTAGAGTGTTTGAATAATGCTTCAACAATACTATTTTATGAACCATCGTATAGTTCAGATGATATAGTACAGTATACTTTATTGTGGTTAGCAGCATTAGTAAAGCTTATGCAAGTGGAAATTCTTATTGCTAGAATTTCAGTGAAAATATTGTTATCTGTTCTAGTGATGTTAAGAACAAAAGAATAAAATGATGGCTGTTGTATATGACAGACTATGAAACTAACTGTGTTTATTTCACATTTTTCAATAAACTCATTAATCAAACAAATATTTATCATACCTCTATAAACACTAGGACACCAAAATTGGAAATGCAATATATTCCTTTTTTTTTATTATTTTTTTGGCAGTACAGTATCAGGTATTGAACCCAGGGCCTTTGCCCTGAGTTATATCTCCAGCTACTATATTCTCTCCCTCCCTCCCTCCCTCCCTTCCTTCCTTCCTTCCTTCCTTCCTTCCTTCCTTCCTCCTTCCTCTTTTAAATTTTAAAAGAGGCAGGATTTTGCTAAGTCATTAAGTTGAACAGGCTAGGCTTGAGTTTGCTATCTTCCTGCCTCAGCCTCCCAGAGTGTTTGGATCACAGGCTTGCATCACCACACCTGGCTGGAGATGCAATGTATTCTTGAGAGTGGCACAAAAAATCCCCTTCAGAATTTCCTTACGGAGGAACTCTCTTTGTTAAGAAAAATATCTTGGCTATACATGTAGAGGTATAAACAAAATTTAGAAGGAAACAAAAGAAGTGTGTGTGTAAATGGCTTTTCAAGAAGTGAGAAGAGACATTTTTATTTACTTACTTTTTTGCAGATAGTAGAAGGATGAGGAGACATGAGAAAAGACAGCAAAGGAGGTACGACTGAGACAAGGTCCAACCAGGCAAAGAAAAAGGGGGAAATGGTAAAAGTCTGAAGTAGGCAGCTAAAAGGCCATGCTTAAGAGTATGGATGTCTGACACTTAATTTGAAGCATTTTTCATTTCTAATGTGCAAGCCACTTCTCCATTACTAACCCCAAAGGCACAAATACAATTTTCCAGGATTTGGAGAAGGAAAGCGATTTCATGAACCATAAACTCGGTTACTGGATCCAGTACTAAAGAGGCCCCAAAGGGATGTTCTAGCTGTCCTCCCTTGTCAAACTAGTGGCGAGATGATTGTGCAAATCATGGTGGCAGAGACACTTGCTGCTCATTGAATATCCATGAACCTTCCTTGCAATGCAGTGGGGGCCTGTGACCAGTTCTAGAGAAGAGTCTGTGAAAGAAAGTGTTAGTGTGCAAATCTCTAGCTCTTCCTTCCCCGGGAAAGGCTGTCGTTGGCAAAGAATATGGCTACCAGGTCTAAATGTCTGATTACCCCAGCAATCCTGTAACAGAGCTGTCCTAAAGAGTCACCAGGTCCACAGCCAGCTTTTCATGAGAAGGAAATAAAATACTATTTGCTGTACCACCAAGATTTTAAGAGGAATCTGGCCTTACACAACAAATGGAGCAGTATAGTGCTATGGGCATGGACACCAAGTGTGAATAGGGTATTTTGGAGGACAAAGAGTGAAATGAAATTTTACAGACTGAAAAATAATTCTGTGATTTAGCTCTCAGCCAAAAAACAAAGTAAGCACCACAGGTTGAAGGAAAGAATATTGAATTTAAAAAAGTGTTTTTGGAGACCTTGAGCAGTGTTTCTAAGTTGATTTTATAATTTGTAATAGAAGTTGCTTTTTGTAATCTTGACTAATCTGCAAAACTCAAAATGTGATTTACAGGATGGAGATAAGGTGACTAATTATTTCCAGCTCAATCCGAAGAAGCGAGGGAAGAAAAGTTTAGCCTGATGTTCCTAAACTGTAGTGAAACTAGATTTCAGTCGTATCCCTCACTTAATCAGATTCTACCATCTGAATACTATGTTACAAATTAATGTATGAAAGTACATATTTAATCAACTAAACATATTTGTAAGTATATACTTTTATATGTACTTTATTTACACTCTAAGTATGTATATGCAGTGTTTATTATTCTATTTAGGCAAACTGTAGTAGAATATGAACAATGTTGATCTAAGAATCCAGAGACCTGAAATTTCTTTCATATTTACATCACTAATTAACTTAATGACTTGAGAAAGACAAGTATTTCATTTCTTTGAGTTCGAATTTCTCATTCTATTAAAACAATTTATTCCTTCATAATGAGTCTAAGTCTATATTCTGCTTTTGGAAGAATGACCAGGAAGCAGTTTAATTTGTTCTCTAAAACTTATTGTCACTTCTACTTTTGAGACAATGTCAAGAGTACTGAAAATAATGTTTTAAAAATTATATTTCCTTTGGTTTGCTCCAAGACCATAGGTTTCCATTGTTTTTTCCTGAGAGTGAGAAATAAAGTGATAAAAAATAGGTCACAGAATGGCATCCTGAGCATGCCAGATGAGAACTCTGAGGATCTTCCTCCTGTCTCTGTCTTAATTCCTGAATTTCTCCATCTCTTTCACAGTTGAAGTGCCAGGAGAAGGAATGGCATGTAGTTATGTTAGTATTCCAGGGCACTGTACTTTTCCTTCTGCTGGGCTTGTCTTGTTTTCAGTTCATTCATGAGATGAAGCTTTCTGTCACCTGCTCTCTATCTTCTCTCCACTTCTAACAGAGTTAGGGGATTTCCTTTTCTACACTCGAGGTATAATTTGGAGGATATTCTGATATTTGTTTGTCAGTCATCTTTTCTTACTATAGTTGCAGAATATAATTTAATAAAAATAATAAATTACTATATAAAAAGAAAGAAGTCATAGTACTTAATATAACACTATGATTTCATATGTCCCAAAATACTTATGTTCAAAATCCACGATTGCATTAGACTTTTATTTCTATCACTCATGAATATGACAATCACAACTTTATCAACCACTGAGAGAGATTTTGTGTTCTCAATTGCCAAAATTTCATCCCAAATATTTATTTATTCATTTTAAACTAATTTTTGTGTTCCCAAAACATATATCACTAATTTACTTTTTATGTAAAGAAATAAAGATATTTGAAATAAGTATTTAATATAGAAGCAAATAGCCAATTTTTTTTTTATTTTCCAGTGAATCTTGGGCTTGAAGTTTTTGTTCTTGATAAGTTTTCTGAGAAAGAGTCTTAATTATAGCAGCCAATGTAGTGCTTCATATTAGCCACTTTGGCGCTTTTCAAGAATGAGACTTGTATTTATCGATGACTTTAAATATGCTATTTAGTTCATCTCACAGGAAAATGAGTGAGATGCTATCTTACTATCACAAATGAGAAAACCAAGACCCAGTCAAAGCTGATGGCCTGCCCGAATTGCTTCGAAATGTACCAGGTGTGTGATTTGGAGCAAGTCGTTTTTACTCTTAGTTTTTTCATCTCTCCCTTGTGAGAGTTGGAGGATTCAATGAATTAAAAACAGAACGTTCTTTGAATACTATCTGGCAGGAATAAATGTTTATCTTTGCTCAGTTCCAACGCTATAACTCTGTTGGTAACTTGGTAGAAGCTTGAGACACTGTCCCTCCAGGATTTACCTTCAGTATGTTTCTACTGTGAGTCTGTGTAACCTAGGCGTATCCTAGCATGGAGAGAGTGTTGCTCAGTGGGACCGCCAGAAGACATGGGAAGAATGCGAGTTGATGTGGAGTTTGGGGCAAATGTGGTCTTCCAAAGCATAAAAAAATTGAAGAAATCATAGGAAAAATTCATCTGACCTATTACAGCCTTTTGTTAAATACGTGATATGGTGTTTTCTAGAACTCCTGCTATGAAGCATTATGGTTTCTTCTGACTTTTTAACTTACTCTTCCTTTTGATTCTGTAATTTGCCCAATGTCCTTCCCATGAATTTTGTTTTTGCTTACATTAACCAGTCACTTTCCATTGCTTGCAACCAAAGTTGGAATGGAGTGGAGTACAGTGGACTACAGAGTCCTCAGACCTGTCCTGGCCCTCATTACTCACTGCTTGGCCTCAAGAAGTCAGTTGACTTGTTCCAGACTCAATTTACCTATCTACAAATGAAAATAAAAATGTTTGGCTTATTAAGGTGGCTTATTGCTTCAATTAAGCAATATATTTATAGTACTGCTTATAGTATTTGACAGAAAGGAATTAATGAATAAAAATTATTAGTAGCAAAATAAGAAAGAGGAAATCTTTTTTTCTACCCCTTCTTTATGACTTGATTTAATGCTTAAATTGGTTAAAGAGAATGTAGCTGTCATTTCCTTTTGCCCTGGCTGTTATTTCTTCAATTGCTTGATTTATTTGAATGTATCAGGGCCACACAAAATAGTTTTGCCTTTCAAAGATTCAGACTCTTGAGAGAGATCAAAATGGTTATCAGTACTTTCACACTTGCTTTTGTTTTCATGTAATATTTACCTTTTTTTAAAAGGCATTGCTCGTAAGCCATATCTTCTAGTTATTCAAAGCCCGAGTAAGTCAGTAAATGAAGAGATTGTTCTGAACCTAGTGATTTCTAAGCCACCTCCTATGCTAGCTCTTTAGTTCTAGATGTAAAATTAGTTCTTGTCTTATAAACATGATCCTTTCCCTTATTCTCCTAGATTCTCAATCATTTTGATTTGGGAAATGAATCAGGGAAATTTTCTTTAAGTGACTAAGATATTTTAATGGGTTGTGAGACTTTAAACAATAGGTGTTTTTCTAAGGCAGAAAAATGTGTAAATGAAAGCCTGTTAGTGTACACATTGAAGTTCCTTGAATGTCGTGACAGACAGATAAGTGACACTTATGGTTTCATAAACATATGGAACACAGGCATGCCTGTAATAGTCAGAATTCTTTATGAATTCCTCTTGTGATAACGCACCTGTATGTGTATATTTAAGTTACAGTGACGTTTGGGAAGAAGAAAAGCAGTCCCAGAAGGGAAATGACAAGAGGGAGACGAGAATGTCTTGTTTAAGCTTAGACTGACTTTTCTTTTTATCAGTGTGCTGGGTGCTTTGCCTTGTTTTTCATAAATTTTAAAATCAAAACTTAACCACGTTTACTTTAGAATAAAATTTCTAATTCCTTTGATTCAGATTATATTTTAACACTCGAACCATTTATCATTTTAAGTTTGAAGATGTGTAAAATCTAAAATGAACTTTCCCCAATTATCGTTATTTTTAAAATTTCCTCTGCATTCTGGTATGAAGCATAATAAAAACTGTCAAATTGTGAAAGTAATATACATCTCAAAGTTTAATATGCTTATAATTGTCAATTCTTTGTTACATGAAATCATACTACATTTATAAAATAGTAATGGTAATATTTGAATTCATATTAGAATAATAGCAAGTATAAAGCGCTTTTGCAAAATAAAGGCTTTTTTTCTGAAAAGTCTAAATAATGATTAAGATGATACGACTGAAATAGTGAGTTTACACATCAAGTTAGCCTAAACAAGGGCACAGACTAAGTACAGAGGAAATCTCATTCTAAACACTGCAGCCCAGCTACAGAAAACACACATGAAAAGAAAGGAAATTACTGAAGCTATTACACTCACAACACACCCAGCTGGGAGTCCAGCTACTCGAGGAAACATGTGTCTTGATCTTTGGGAGTTCCTAATTAGAATACAAGTTAGAAATATAGCAGAAAACATAAAGGAAAAAGAAATTTAATATTAGACTTAGCACTTGTTTTGCCTCTTTAAATCTTACCAAAGACAGACTTAAGGAAGCCTGGCTAAGTAAGCAATAAATAATTTTTATAACTACTGACTTCTGATACCAATTATACTTTATCAAAGTTCTAATATTCCATCACATATTTATCCCGCCTTTTAGACAGGCATGCGTACCATACCTTGTGAACTGTATACTGCATTTAAAGCTGCTCTATATGAATCAAATTATGTGCACTTAGGATGCATTTTTATATTCCTTAAAAAGCAGATTTTTCTTCCATTTGGCTTTTACTACATACTTCTCAAAGGTTTTTGCAATAGATGAGTTTTCATAGGATTATAAATCACAGCAAGCTAAAATAAATGCTATAGAAATTGAATATATGGTACAATATTTTGCACAGAGATAATCACCTATAGCCTGAGAGCATATAAATATGTGACTAATTTATATTTTTAGTTTAAGGAATTTAAATAAATATTATGCCCATATATTTTGTTATTTATGGTATTTCAAATTAATCCTCTACAGGTTTATAGGACTAATGTGACCTTCCCAAGGTCTCTGCTAACAAAAGAAAAGACCCACAGCTATTACTTAGAAAATTAAAATTAAAAAGAAATAAAAATGTAACAAATCCTATTCCTGTGCAGTTGTGTGGATATTTCAAGTAAATCATATTTAGGTCCAAGTTTAAGTGGATTATTGCTTTCGTTCTCCATTTCATTGCTAGTGAACCTTATTTTTCAAAGTTGATCAGTATGCAAGACAACATATTCTCTGATTGATCAGTATGCAGGGTTGGATTACTCCAGAGAACACTTGGGCATTTTCAGCTATGTCCTGTGGATTAACCTGCAGAGTATGCATTTTGGAGGGCAGGTACTGAGGGAGGAAACAAAAATGACTTAATAGTATGGCATTGCGGAAGTCTGATCAACTCCCTGCATGGAGGTCGAACCGTCTTGTGGAATTATTTGCTGTAGCACACTGATTCTACAGCTCTTTGAAAATAAATGTACCTGGTTGTCGTGGTAGAGCAATGAAACTGATTAAATACACAAGCGTGGCATGGATTTTCAGTTTTATAATTATACAATAATTCTGACATTTATTCAGATATATTGATTTTCTAAAGGTAACAGCTATTCCATGTTTGTGTGATACTTGTAGGACTAGAAGGGTCTGAGCTCCTTTTGCAGCTTTAGATTTTTTTCTTTTAAATAGTGGGACTGTTTCTTCAAAAGATCTTTGTCATACTACTTGCTTTATTTGACCTTATTATGTCTGAAGGCAGTTGAGGATCTCTGCAGAATATTTAGGCCTTTTCCAAGCGTGATTTAAGAAAATCATCTGCTACAAAAATAAGAGAAAAAAGGAAAACAGAGTAAGGAAGGAAGTGGTGGACTCCCTTATTAGTAACTCAGTGTAGATTCCAGAAATTAAGTGAAAAAGAATTATTGTAAATTCTAAGTTGAATCTTCTTCAAGAATTTAAAAATTCTTGATTTTTGGCTTATATTTTGATTTTCTTAAATCTTTGCAATTGGATAATGTCAATGAAATTGAGAGAGAAAAAGATGTTCAATAGGGAATGCTTTGAAATATGTGTTTTATTATATCATCTAACAATAAATTTTCAATACTAATACAGAAATTGCACTGTGGAATTTTACAAAACACAAATGGATTTAAGAGTGCTGTATGTAAGAAATCTAGAGGGACCTGTAGAAGTGAGAATTAAGTGTTTTGTGAATCTAATGTGCAAAATGAGGGTCATTTTTATATCAAATGACCTTGATTTGATTCAAATATATTCAACTAGCAATTACTGAACACTTGTGGCTAGAGCATCCAGTTGTAGAAAGGTGTAGGATAAGCAAGTTTTTTTGTTTTTTTTTGTTTTTTGTTTTTTTTCCTCTATTACCCAGAATGTGCTCTAAAGCAGTACCTGGCTAAACATGGTACCACATTCCTTGTAGCCATGACAAAAAATATTTGTCTGACTCCAACGTCCATTCCCACTGTGGAAAAAAATCCTTTCAAAAGCAAATAAGTTACCTAACGAAAAGCTAACACATTAACCTCCCAGTAACATCTACTAATGCATTAACATTTGTTTTCTATTAATTAGCGTCATAGATGTTGGACAATGATAAGAGTCCACAAAGCACTATATTAATATGGAAGACAGGACAGGTGTTGAAAGGAATTTAGATAAACATCATAGAAAAATTTCTATTATTTGACACCTTGGTTGTATTTACCTCCCTTGGATAAACTTTAAGGCTGAGATCATGATTGCTTGGTTAGATTCTTTGTTTACTGGAACAGAGAGTTGACCAAGTAACAGAGATGTTTATTGCCTGGGTACATTTTGGAATAAAGAAAGATCTTACAAAAACAAACAAACTAGAGAAATGGACCAAACAGACCCCAGTAGCAGCTGGAGCCACAATAGAGTTGAGCTTCCCTGATAAAAGAATCGGTGCAGATGGTGGTGGGGCATCATTCAAAGCCCCACGGTCCTCTCTGGTGTCCTAGCAGCCTCAGCGCATGAGTCTGCCAGAGTCCACTCCCGGTGGGATTCCGCATTCCCTGCAAGCTGCTCGTCCCGGGACTTAAAATGCCTTTTCTCACTGTGGCACCCTCTGCTTCTGCCTGACGGCATCCGCTTGCCCTGGTGTTCTGCTTCCTGATACTTGGCCCCTTTGTCACCCACCTCTGTACAGCTCCTTTACAAAATGGATGCTATCGGCGCATCCTTCCAGCTACCTCTCCCACTTCTGGAATTTTGATGGTCTTTGTACTTCCAAACTCCAGAAGGGAGAACTTCCAGAATCTCTGTTTCTTTTTGGGTAGAGTCATCCATAATAAGTGGCCAGATGGTCAGAGCCATTTCTGTTAGTTAAATTTGGGCCAGGCAGATTTGATACAGATAGTTCAGCATCAGTGCTAAAACTACTGGGAGAGCAGTTATTTAGGTGTTGAAGTATGGTGGAGATTTAGATCCCTTAAAGTAGGCTCGAAAATCTTAAATCTAAAAATCAAGTTCCCTGACAGCTGATATACATATTTAGTGACACTGAAAATATAAGATTAATAGTCCATACAAAGTAGGAAAGTTTACCTTTAATCCCAGATAAATATTTTTGCCCATCAAAAAGTCTAGACTGACTTGTGTTGTCCAACACGTAAAGAGCTTGGAAGTCATTACTCTCATTCTTGCAAGAAAAAACCGGCAAAACTGAAAATCTATGGCTCAGAGTTTTCAGAGAGCTGCAGAAGCAGTGCAAGCAGGTACCTCGCCTTTGCTTTTAATCTGAAAAGAGGTTCATCCAGAATTATACCTGAGATTTGCTGAATTGGAACGATGGATACCAGAGCCATAAACTGAAACAATTCTGATGAATTTTGACTCCTTTACCCCAAATAGGGAATGCCTAAAATGTTTTCTACTTCCATCAGTGTAAAGATTTTATACTTCCATCAGCAGAAAGATATAGTTGTGCAAGACAGTCAAGTTACTCCAGAATAGGCTTTCAAAGAGAGGATTTGTTCTCAGGGTAACAGACAGCATCATTCAAAGAGAGTACTGGTGTTGACAGTAGCGCCCAATTTTTAGAAGTACTGCGTTAGATGTGTAGTCACTGGAGTTACAGGAACATCCAATGAATACTCTGAACTTAAAATGGGAGATTTGACTAAATGCAGTCAGAGGGAAATGGAAGAGGGAACATTGCAAAAGGTGAGAGATAAGATAGCTTGGACCCAGAAAAAATATTAAATAATTGGATAGAAACAAGAGAGGGACATTTGCCGTAAGGCATAACATGGTAATTTTCTGGTAAGACTAGATTAGAAATGACTGTCAAAATCCCACTACGCATTACTTAGCACTAGTTACATAAACTAGTTACTGGAAAATTTATACAGTTTTCAATACATAGTGGAAGTTTAGTCTTTTTCAGTTTGAGCAACTGTATTCATTTAGGTAGGATTTACTATACATATTTAATAGTTAAAATATTTCTTCAGATCGTTTCATGTGTTAAGAATTATATTAGACATTGAAGAAAAAGAAACAGAAGTGAGTAATACGGTATATGCCTTCAAAATAATCTTAATCTATTTAGGATTAGAATTCTTTTCGTTATTCAATGAAAAGAAGAAAAAAATCCCAGATTTAAAATGAATGAAACAAACGGGAATTGGGGGTGTGAACACTCCTTTAGTGGATACTGCATTGTGGGTACAAACTGATTCAGTGGTAAAGCAAGGTCACCACGCCTAAGAAACGGGTGACTCTCCCGGGGTGGCGTCCACTCTCAGCTCCACGTGAAGACCCTCGGCACCCGCAGACTCCCCGGAAGCCGCAGTGGGTGCGGACACTCTCTCCCGACCACAAGCCCCCTGAGGTGGGGCCAACACCCCGTAACTCCCAGCCAGAGTACCAAGATTCGGCTCAGTTGTTTCATTCATGAACTATCACGTTTTCAGGGGGACGAGGCCGTGAGCAGGCACCTTGGGCTTGGGTTTCCTGGTCATCACTGGTGGAAGGATGGGATTAAAGTGATCAGTGCACACAGAAAAGGGACAGGCGAATGGTCTCAAGCTGATCAGAGCCCTTCTGTAGGGCTGAGCGTGAGGTAAATGTCACCGTGCATGTGCGCGATCCTGGGAAGCGAACCCAGCGCCTCGCGTGTGCCGGGCGAGTGTTCCGTAACTGAGCTACATCTGTATACATCCCCAGCCCCGCTTTGTTGATGCATGAAATGTTTGTTTGTTTGTTTGTTTGTTTATAAAATAAAGTCAGCCAGAGAAGACAAAACACAATCCTTCAATTTTAATTTAGCTGGCTGTATCACTGGGAAAATGCGATGTTATATTTCTGCAGCGAAATTTTAGTTCATTCCCCTAAACAATTTAAAGACCATTTCCACTGCTACAAATAAAAGAATATGGGAACATGATTCAGCCCCTTCTAGACCACTGTGGTAATCTAGGCAGGAAGGCAGGCAAAGGCGTCTTTTATTCCACACCTCAGTGTGCGGTTAGTTGCCGGCTGCTCACAAATACACACCCGTAAGCACCTTGGCGGCCGTCCCAAGTGACTCCTGCCTGCAGCCCCACTAGAGACCCGGAACTGCACAGCAAAGCTGCTCCAGAATTCATGAGCCACCGAAACTGCAAGCTAAGAAATGTCTGTGTTTCAAAACACTGAGTTTGAGAGTAATTTTTATAGACAACAGTGTCCAATACAGACCTCTTCAGAAGTCCTCTAGAAACTTTATTTAATAATATATGTTTAGTGACATTTTATTGATTTCTCCTAATCTCTGATGATCTCCATGAGACTGATTTTGCCAGCAGTTTTGCCAAATAGAAAACTTTTCAGGAATTTAATTCTACAGATCCTCAAAGATTTCAATATCTAAACCCCATATACTCATGTGATGCACACTAGCTAATCTGCATGATATAAACAATAATGCTGAGATGAAATGGATTTGTATTTTTAAAATGTTCAAATATTAATAATTTAAAATATATTTATTATATATTAATATATTAGTTCTAATATATTAATATGCTATTTCAAACATTTTAAGGTTTCATTGTTTGAAATTTGTTTTATTTATAGTTTTGCTTCTTATATTTATACTGAAAAAAAGAAAAAGAATGAAATGAAGAGGAATAGATTCTGCAACCCAGAAACATGGAACCCCATATTTGAAAAAATATTTTTCATGTGATTAGTAGAACACATTCTTGGCTCTTTAGGGTAATGCCAGTTTTTAGTTTGTTCCTATTTTAGCTGCAAATGGGTGGTTTTTATTTTAGTGGTACATTTTAGATGTACATAGTGATAACATTCATCACAGGGAATTTGTACCTGTACATGATATATCTTGCTGCTTCTTTTTTCCCTGTTTCTCTCCCCTCCCTTCAACCCCTCTTCCTTTCCTTATTTACAAAAGCTTTGTTTCTACTTTTTTCCTTCTATTCTCTTTTTTTTTTTCCTTGTCCCTTCCTTCCTCCTTCCCCCCCCACCCTGTTTTCCTTCCCATTTAAACAATGTCTTCTCTTTTCTCAGCCCAATTCATTGCTTATTTTGAGAAGAGTCTCACTAAGTTGCCCGGGCCAGGCTCAAGCTTGTTATCCTACTGCCTCAGCCTCCCAGGTAGTCAGAATTACAGGCGTGCACTATCACACTTGCTTTACCTTAAACTTCTGACAGGGAATTTCAGGTCTGGTTAGGAAGAGGAGAGATGGAATAAACAGAAGCTCACTCCAGAGATGACAAACGGAAGACCAAAAATGTAATTTATTTCATGCTGTGGTAAATGCAAACACAGATGTTATAGAGGGAAGTGCATATGATGTGACCCATCTGATTATATAAATGAAGTCATTTTGAGGTAAAAGTCAAAAGACAGGCATACATTTGGTAAACTGAGGTTCAGAATGAGAGAGTGTTTCAGAAACAGAAGGCAGCATGAACAAAGACATAAACCCAAGGGAGAAATGGTGTGCAGAAGAACAGCAAATAATTTCAGGATGCTAAAGAATAAAACTGAAATATGAGTGAGGCTAATGAAGCTGGAGATGTACAAATTCTTCAGATCAGAGTACCCAATACCACATCAATTTAATTAATTCTGCGGGTGTTAGAAATCCAACAAAAATTTTTCAAAATGGAAGACAAGTTTGTTTTTCAATTAAATAACTGACTATAGTATAAAGGATGGTTTTGAGATGATCAAGACTAATGCCAGAAAGGCCAGTTCGCATGCTGAAATAGTGTGTATAAAATCAAGAAGGCCTCAAGCCAGGTCCCAATAATAGTCAAAATGGAAGCAGAGGCAGAAGTGGAGAAGTATGCAGGAAGTTAGTTTTACTCTTAGGGGATCCAACTGGATAAGGGAATGAGGGACATGAGTTGGCAGGACATCACTGATCTGTTGTATCTTCCTGTACCACGGCTGTCTTAGGTCAGGAGTTAGCGAACTGTGTCTATAAGGAGCCAGATAATAGGTACTCTAGGCTTTATGGGTCACAAGGTCTTTGATGTAATTACTCCACTGTGCTCCGGTCAGTGTAAAAGCAATCAGAGACAATATGTAAATGAATGAGAATAGCAAGACTCTGACACGACTTTATTTTCAAGTGGGCCAAATTCACAGCAGACAAAATTTAGCTCATGGTTGTAGTTTGCTGATGCTCTAGATGAAGAATCATGTCATCACTTGCTGAAAACCATAAGTCAGTAAGTAAGTACATGAGAAAGTAGAGGTTTGAAATGAGAAATGAGAGGCTACAGTTTGAATATAAAAAATATGTGTTAGAATCATAATCTTCAGTGAAACATCACTGGGAGATGTTTAGGTCATGAGAGAACCATCATCACGAGTAGATTCGAGTTGAGTATAAAAGAATTTGAGGATGGAGTTTGATCCCCCCCACTCCCCCACCTTGTGCATGCATGTGTGCACCTTCTGCCTTCCACTGTGGGATGATAGAACCAGAAGACCCTAATCAGAAGTCCACCTCAATTGTGGACTTCTTAGCCTTCAAATTTGTAAGAAATTAATCTCTGTTCTTTACAAATCACCCAGTTTTAGGTATTCTGTTACAGGCAAAAACAAAGCAGAACAGAACTAAGACTGAAAGTGAGGTGACCCATACTAGTTGCCGAGGTGAAGAACATCTGCAGGAAATCCCACAGGGTCTATCCAGAGGCCGAGGTTGGAGGCAAAGAGGGGTGTGTGTCAGATCAGGAGACATATGGTTTAGATCCTTCAAAATGAAAATGATTTGAAATTTTAAGAGTGGATAAAATGGACTAGTAAGTTGAGGAATGAATGTAGAATAGAACTCTGGGAGTGTTTGCTTCACTAGGGTCAGTTCTAAATGCTGAATTATAGAAAAAATAAAAATACAAGCATGGCCTTAGCTCTCATGTAGTTACTCAGGCAAGTGGAGAAGAAAGAGTTGAAGGGGTATTTTAGAAAAGTCAACCTACTTGAAAACTACAAAGTTGTGATTGCTTTGCTAATGAAAACTAGCAAGCAAGGCTCTTTTATAAAGGTACTGAATCAGTCAGGGTATCTAGAAGAATAGAGGGAATTTATTAGATTGGCTTACAAGATCAGAGGTGGGATGCTCCTACAATGGTGGTCTGCAGGCTGGAGAACTCAAGAGCCAGTAGCTGCTCAGTCTTAGCAGCTGGAGTGGATGGCCAACTGTCTCTAGAAACAGCCTCACAGGCACATCCAGGCACATTAGAAGTGTGTTCTAGTACTTTCCCAGAATCTCTCGGTCCAATCAACTTGACAAAATGAACCATCACAGGTGCCTAATTACATTTTAACTTTATGTGAATATATACTTCAATTTATTGTGACAGAAAACAGAAAAACAAAAAATATTTAAAAGCCAAAGGAAGTGTGTGTACTAAGCACCGATATATACATGATCCAATCTCATCTTCCATGATCAATTTTATCAGAAATGTCCATGTCATTATACCTTGTGACTTAGATATTACTAATGTATTCCATTTACAAATAGGACATTGATCTTGGAGTCATTCAATGATTTCTCCATTGTTATTTACCTACCATTTCAAAGGAATCAGAAAAAAATCACACTCTCCCAAAAACACGTACTGTGATTTTTTCATTAGGCTGTGTCACATCACTACTTAAATGAGAAAACCAACACTGAAGTTACTTGTGTTTATTCTTTATTTACAAAAATTTTTAGAAAGCCATATAGAAATAATATGTATTAAATTTTTATTTGTCAGTTTTAAAAGAACAAAAGAAACATAGACGCTTCCACTTTTCTGGTTAGGAAATATCACAAGGAAAGCTACTGTAGGCTATTTTTTAAAATCACAGAGAACTTTTTTAAAATCTCTAGTTATTTTATTTTCAACTCTGCATCTCTCTTTGATGATTTGCTTTGAAGAGAGAAAAATCAGTGAGCTCACTGGAGTGTTAATGTTCTTTGGACTGAATCAAGAGTTTATTTCTAGAGGCTGAGCTCCTGCCCATGTCTGCGTGTTGCCTCCCTGCACACAAACAAACAGACCCTGTGTTATCTGTCTCTACTGAGAATATAGTTCTCTCAAAAAACTCTCTTGCAAGGATGTCAAATGAGTAACAACAGCTTTACTGTTGGAATGAGTTTCTCCTAATAAAATTTAGGAATCAATACAGAAGAAGGAGTATTTTTTCTCTATGACTCCTTCTTGTTACATTGATGTTTGTTTGCCACAATTTGTAGTTGAACCTGATGGAAGCCAGACCCGGGATGCTTCTGGATGGTGGCAGGATCTTGTGAGCGAAAGTTAAAATTATAGCGTGTGTGTGTGTGTGTGTGTGTGTGTGTGTGTGTGTAAAGTAGGCTAGAACTGTTCAAATTCAAACAAGGCTTTTTGTTTTTGTCATAATTTTACTTACTTAAAAAGACTTCCTTTGAAGAACAATGTCTTTTTAGTTCCTAATTTAAAACTTTTAGAATTTAATGTACTTCAGAAACTGTGAAACATCTTATTGGATACATATTCAGAAAGAATTACCAACTTCATAAGAACATTCTCAGTAGTGGATTCCAGGGGTCTCTACAACATAATATGAGCAGGTTGAATAGTGTGAACTTTGGAGTCAGACAGATTGGAATTTAAATCCTAGATCTAGCACTGCAGTGTGACCTTGGACAGTTAACTACTTTCTCTGAGCCTTAGTTTCCTTCCCACTCCCTAAAAAGAATCTTACCTACTGCAAATCTAAGTAGTCTTATTGCTTCACAAACAACCCTCATCTTTTGGTTTCTTAAAATACTAAATGGCATTTTTTCATTGACTCAAGGATCTAACATGGGTATTCCTGGTTGGACAGCAATCATCAGCATTTTTTTTTCTAAGTGGCAACTCATTGACTCAAGTTTCTTCCAATTTGTAGTTCATTCAGGCATGCTGGAGCATGCCTGTAATTGTGGCACTCAGAAAGCTGAGGCAGGAAGATTTTCACGAGTTTGAGGCCAGCTTGGACTGCATAGTGAGTTCAAGACCAGTCTGGAGTACACAGCAAGACCCTGTATCAAAAAGAAAAAAAA
This sequence comes from Hystrix cristata, assembly GCA_004026905.1. NCBI lineage: Eukaryota > Metazoa > Chordata > Mammalia > Rodentia > Hystricidae > Hystrix > Hystrix cristata. The sequence goes on from PVJO010010408.1 coordinate 49,275, forward strand.
AAAAAAAACAATTGTGGTTCAGCTGCCTTCTACATTCTTAGAGTCCTCTGGATGGGGCGGGGCAAAGAGGACTGGTGTTTAAAAGATTGGGGGAAGTGGCTAGTGTGGTTGCAGAGGCTCAGAAGTCCCACACTCTCAAGCTGGAGATCCAGGACAGTGATGCCTATAGCTCAAGCTAATTGTGAAGACCCAAGAACTAAAAGAGTCACAGATGTAATTCTCAATCCAAGAGCAAAGACTTGAGAGTTGGGTGGAAGCTGGAGTCTGAAGGCTGGAGAACCAGGATCTCTGAGGTCTGGAGACACGAGAAGAATTTCCCGATTGAAGAAGGGAGAGGGTTGCCTTTCTTCTGTCTTTTTGTTCTATTCTGGCCCTCCGCTGATTGGATGATGTCTGCCCACACTGGTGAAGACAGATATTCCTGTGTACTCGTTCTTACGCTGATCTCTTTCAGAAGCGCCTTCTCAGACATACCTAGAAATATTTTACCAGCAGCCCTTAGCCCAGTCAATTTAATACATAAAACTAACCATCGCAGTACTTTAGCGGATCTTGTAGGCCACGAGTAGAAGGGGAACACGCTGCTTCTACCCATATTCCACCGGACGGATTTCAGTAACAAGACACCGCGTAACTGGGAAGGTGAGAAACGTGGTATAACTGCTCATGGGACAACTGCTGGGCTGAGAGCGAGGCAAGCCAGGCGTCCAGGACACGAAATGTAAGGAGCCACTCACTCTCAGGCTGAGGCCAGTGACGGGGGTGGGAGTGCTGGGCGAGTGTTTCCCAGGGACTGAGCACTCCTTACATTTCTCTAGGTATCTTGCTTGCCTCAGCCTAATCCTGCATCAAAGTAAACAGTTTGATGACAAAACAGCCAATCCATGCAACATCCATCTGCTCAACAGGATGACTGTGAGAAGTAGTAGAATTTTCAGTGCTGGATACTTACCTATTTTGTTACTACATGTACAAGCATTTTTTTCTTTCATATACAGTTGCAATAATTATATTCCTATGTTTAAAAAATCCTTAGCATATATCCTGTGACTCAAAGTATACCAATTTTATTATTCTAAATTATTTTAAAATAAGAATTAAAAATCAAATCCTTTGAAAATTCTTACTTGCTTTTTTTCCATTCACTAAAATATTTAGAAACAGGGTTTATACTAGGCAAAGCAGTATAGATACCAGAGACTTTCTGCAACGTCTTTGAAAAGTTTTGGTCTGTACATCTTGATTTCTTAATAGTTGTTAGATGCACAGTGTTTCTTTCAGCTGCTGCTCCCTTAAAATTCAGCAAGGCGTTCTTAGGGCATGCTTACCCATAATGAACACATTACAGTAATCGTTACAGAAGAGAAAAGACAAGAATGGCTGTGTGTAATCTTCGAAGTGTTTACATGGTTCTAATGTTGGTCATTTTAGGGAAACTGCCAACAAGCTCATGAAGCAATAAACACCCATTCTGTATTTAGAGAAGTAGTTTAACTTTCAGGATAGCCATTTCCAACTTCAGTTTATCTTGCTTTATGTACAAAAGAGCTGCTTGGATTTTGACAGCTTATGAGCAAGCCATTCTACAAAATGTGGCCATTGATCTGTTATTGAAAGAAGAGAGGATGTTCTATGAAAAGGCTGCAACTAGAACTAGTTGCTTTTATGAGTTGATGAAGTTTTTATTGTTAATTAAGTCTAGAAGAATCTTTTCATCTGTGAAGACTATCTTGCAGAATTCCAAAGTGCTAACTGTTGACTTGCTTTTGCCCATGTTTGCATGGAAACTTTTGCACTCACTGTGTATTTCTCCCTGGGACCTAGCAATGTTCTGGGTGCTGGTAGATACAAAGACATGGACTGAATGAGCCCCCTTGGAGAAGGTTTTGGTCAAGTAGGATGATGAACATAGACATGCGTAGATGCAAACGTGGCTATAACATGCTTAAACTACATAAAATGTTATATATATATATATATATATATATATATATATATATATATATATAGCAACTACAGTGTAGTCAATTAAAATATTTAGCTCCTCTTGTGTTTTTCTTTTATCCTAACAATGAATCACCTTTTCCTAAACTCAGACTCCAAAGTTATACCTATGTTTTTCTAGTTATCTTTGGTTCCAGCCTGCGTGCATTCATTTTATAATCTCAAATCACTCTGGTTTTCCAAGTATAATGTCCACGTCCTTTCCAATACCATCCTGAGATGTTGTGCTTTTGCTGAATCAAATAAATCTGGTACATAATGACAACTTTTTTACTTCTTTAATAACTCATTTTATCCTCGCATCCGAAAGCAGGTAATTATTGTTTACGGATGAAGAAATTAAGAGAGAAGTAACTTATCCACCCTCTCCTGCTGATAATTTGCTTCCTGCCCGATTGAGTCCTGGGTTCTTCTTCATCTTTTGGACCACAATTTCTCTGTTCTCCTATCCTACTCCAAAACTTTACTTGTATTATTTTGCTCAATTCCAGTTCCTTCTTTCCATTTTCATTACTTCAAACCTCAGCGTTGTTATTTTGAGTTCTTCTTAATGAAAATAAAGAAAAAAAGCCCCACTGATGGGCTTCAGAGATATACATTTTTAAGTATACTTAATACAAATGCAAACATCATTAATCTAAGTCAAATTCAACTTACTTTGTAAAGGAGGGGAATAACTACTGTCAGATGACAAGAAAGGAAATCATTCTAAAATTATCTAGTCAAATAGCAAAATTCAGATTCTAGATATGAAAACTAAAGTTTACAAAGGGGAAATATCTTCCTCCTGCTCTCTAGTCTCCCAAATTCCTTTAGCACTTACCACAAAAATTAGCAGAGAGCATGGGTCTTTTTATTTTAGTTTTCCTTAAGCAAGAGGACAATATTAACAGTGGCTGTAGAAAGTAAAGAGTTTTTCAATGGTGATTATATTTATTGGCTAAGTACAGTATCCTCCTATATTGACTAGTACAGTTTAAAAAAATTGCACTTTGCTTTTGACAAATGATATAGTGTACTACCTCATACTGCATATAATTCTGTAGACCAGCAGGCTCTGATTTGTTCCAGATATGCTGCTGATGTTCTTCCCTTTGGTCCTGAAATGCCAGAATAGAATTCCTCAACTGCAGATCATGTAGCAGATCATGATTAATATTTTATACTAAAATGGCGTAAAATATAATTTAAAGTATTATGTATCACATTCACTAAATTTATACTTTGCAAATATTTTGTTTTGGGTCTCTATAGACTGTGTATCCTTTCTGAGTTGCATTAAAATGCTTTTGGGGGGCTGAGGATTTCGCTCAGCGGTTAGAGCACTTGACTAGTAAGCACAAGGCCATGAGTTGGATCACCAGCACCAAAAAAATATTAAAAAATAAGAAAAAAATGTTTTTTGTTACTGTTGTAGGTCCAGAATAAAAAAGACAGCCTTAGATCTAGCATGTTCCTAAATCTTCTCGTGATTTTTAGCTTATTTTTTAAGTAGGATTGAGAAATGTAGCATCACTTAGTACATTTGGAATGGGAGAGACTTATCAGTATTCCATTAGCAAGACACAGAAAATTAAAGAAAGTCCATAGCAAATGAGTTTTCACATAGCCTTGATGTGTACTTAGATAGTAAAAGAAAGGAGAAGAGGTAAAAAGGTGGGGAGAGAAAGAAATGTGAGAGAGGAGATAAAATACAAGCAGTAAAGACTATTGGCCTAAAATACTGCACATGCTTATCTCACCAGCTGAGCACTACTATGATGCAGTGTGACAATGAACTGGCTGTATTATCTTGAGAATTTACAGACGATGAGAAAAATGCTTTAAGGTTATGAAGTGCCTCTATAAAGGCTTGTTCAAATTTTTTATCTAAATGTTAAAAATTTTAGACCAACCTAAGTAAAAATATTGGAACATAATATCAGAAAATCAATTTCTAAACATAAGAATCACAGGTAATAAATAATATGAGTTAGAAAATTATCAAAGACCAATCTAATAGCCTTTGCTGACAGAGCAGGCGACATTGCAGATAGGAGAAAAGCAATAAAAGGAATGCATCTCAACCCCAGAATGGCCTTTGATTCTGTCCTGTATGACACACTCAGCAAGCAGAGGAAATATGACTTAAACCAATATTTCTCAGAATGTGCGTTGTGACCCCCAAAGTTATCATGAAAAGGTACCAAAGAGGTTGTAGAATTTGCAACTGAATTTCTTCTTCATAGTTCCTAGGCCAGACGAAGTCCCAATATGGAGAGACTATATTCACAAGGGTGAATGTAACTAAGTGATGCAGAAATAGAGAATAAAGAAAATTCCTAAAAGCGCTCTGCTCATTTTCACGTATTCAGATAGTGAATCCTCTCACCGGACCTTTGTCCAGCTTGTTACAACAATGTCCATCCCTGCAGCTGGCCAAAGCAGGAAGAGGGCTGGGTAAGCTGGATCTCCAGGTGCAGAGCATCATTCTTGCTTTAATTACTTTATTTCTCTGTTATCAACCACATCAATACTACAAAAATCATAGTATCTGAAGTTTATTAAGTATTTATGATACTGAAGTTCTTTACAAGTATTTAAGGAGGGGAGTATTTAATCCATGTAGGGATTTTTTTTTTATCTAAAAACAGGCTCTATTAATAACTCATTTTATCCTCACGTCCAAAAGGAGGTAATTATTGTCTACAGATGCAGAAATTAAGACTTGGAGAGAGTAACTGTGGTGAAGTAACTTATCCACCATCTCCTGCTAATAATTGGCAAAGAATAATTGGTCAAGATTTCAAACCATGCAGTTTGAATTATAAGAGGATGCGACCTTCCCTCCCATCATTTTCAGTCATGATTGACACTTCTAAAACAAAAGACGAGTTAACAAGAGAACAGTATAACACCTTTATTTGATCATAGTATTATGGTATACAGGTGTCTTCAGGTTGAAAACTCGAAGATCCAGGGTGAACTGTTTGTTTCTATTCTTCACTTTGATGAAACATGGACAGTTATATAAAAATATGATTGAATAAGAAGGGTACAATATACAAGTAAAAGACCGAGCCAGACATAATCTGGCAAGGCATTCTGTTCAGATTCTTCTTGTCCTCTTTGTGCAATAGTCCTTCCTTTTGGGTGCGGGGCAGGAACCTTCTGGAATAGGAATCTTATGACCTACAATCAAACAAGGTAGATCAGAGAATTTCTTTGTGGCCAACTCTTACAGAGAAAGGTAGGGTGAATTAGAGTAATATTTTCAGTTTTATGCATGGCTTTGGGCAAAAAGGTTCAGGTTTCTAAGACCCACGTTAAGAAAAAGGAATTCTAGTTTCTATGGCTTACTTTGGTTCATGTGTTTGTTAGCTTTCCCAATGCTGGAACAAACTACCTGTTACCTGCAACTTGAGAATAAATTTTTTTGGGTCACAATTTCAGAGCATTCAGTCCATGGTTGACTGGCTCCAAAGCAGAAACATGGTGGAAGACCATAGTGTGATAGAACAAAGTTGCTCAGTTCGTGGTAGCAGGGACACAGAGCAGGGAAACAGTGCCAAAGAATGGGTCAGAGATCAGATAGCACCCAAGTTCACACTTCTGTGACTCACCAGACACACCATGAAATGTATTTTACTAGTCTTCTGGGCGGCATCCAAGTCAATCAAGTTGACAATTCAACATAACTGCGACCATGGTGAACTCAGAATGTAACACTTCTAAGGCCTCCAGAGTATCATTTTCTGAGTGCCAGTAGAATCCATAACCAATGGGCTATGGTACTTCTTCAATGTGAAATAGCAAGCACCATTGCTTGGTGCAAAATGCACTTGATAAATGTAAGCTATTATTAATACTAATCAATTTGTGTACCACCTTATACGGCCCCATTTCACAGGTAAAGAGGTTGATGTTTGATGAGTTGAAGCACCTGTGTAAAGAAAATAAGGCTGTTTTCAGATGGATCTAATGAGGCAGATGAGAAGTGGGTTCCTGATAAACTCAGCCACAGCAAGAGCAGGTGAGTTTATTCATGGGGGAACACAGGGAGCTGTGAGTCACGGGCAGATGCCTTGGGAGGCTTGAGAGCATCACAAAAGCATGTGAGAAGCAGGGAGCTACCCAGACAAAGAAGAGTGTTGTTGATGACAACAAGGGGGCTGGATCAACTAAAGAAAATAGGCATTTTCGATGGCAGCAAACCAAACATTTGAGGGATTTTCATCACATTTCTTCTTTTAAAAAATCTTTAAAGAGGGGCTGGGGGTTTAGTTCAAGTGGTAAAACACTTGCCTAGCAACCCCAAGTTTGATCCCCAGCAACCCCCCAAAAAAGTCTTTAAAGAATAGATGAATTTGGGTGTCTCCTTAAGAAGGAAACTGCTTTTGTATTTCAATTGAGTGTTAACTCTAAAATGCTTTGGAAAATGGAGAGCTTTTCCTTTTGAACCTATTTCAATAGAAGGTGGAAAATTCTTATTTTAAAAGGAGCAAAATATAATTTTTGGGTTTCTATACAGATTTCTCATATTTTTCAGTTCTAAATTAAATCTACACATTTGCTCTGGAATTTGTCATGTCTTCATGTTCTCTCCTATTCATGCCATGCTAGTATACTGGTTGTTTGTAGATTTACAAAGAATCACAGAATACAAATAAAAACCGGAGCATCTGGGGATAAGCAGTTGTTTCTTCCATATGTAGCGGGCTTGTCTGCTGCAATGTTGTTCCCCACAGTGCTGCTGCTGTATTTTGTATGTTACAGAGTCTCAGATAAAATGCTTATTCCTATTCCTCTTCCTGGCCTACTTGTGCTCCTAATAGAACACTTAGCTCTTTTCTGCTACAAGATGTCATCTTTGGTTTTTAAAGTTCCAATTATCTTCTAAGTGAGTAAATAAAATATGGAAATATACGTACCGAAAAATCTTCAGACGTTTTTGGGGACTTGGAAAAGGTCAACACAAAGGAGGATATGTGCAAGTCTATTTAGTGGTATGTCAGAAAATAAGAATAAATGCCAATTATTTGATATATGTTCTGAATTCAGAATTGATATTAGCAATCAAGAATTCAGAACATATATCTGAATGAATAAACAAATGCATACCCCTATATACCTGAAGCTTCGTGTGAAGCTTCAAGTAGATTCTCATAAAAAAGTAGTCTGTCAACCCAAGTAAATTGCCAGCAATCTAGTTCATTACCAATATATTTCAAAAACTGTTAACAGAGAAAATGAATTTGTGATATTGGGCGGAAGATTTCTTAAAATTATCCCTGCTCAATTTTTCCTATGCTCAGTGTTTTCTGCAGGAATGGTGATTGCTCCCCTCAAAAAAAAAAAATAAATAAATAAAAATAAAACACAAAAAACAAAGAAAACCTCTGTGCTTCATTTTCAAATTCTTAAAATTTACTTTCAAGTCCAATTAGCCAGTCTCCCTGAGTTCTATGGTGTCCATTTCCTCTTGAATTCTCCTTTTCTTCCTGATAAACGTTAATTTTTTTCTTTTTTTATTTTACTAAAATATGCACAATGTAAAATTTACTGTTCTGATCATTAAGTGTGCAGTTCTATGTCATTAACTATTTTCTCAATGTTGTACAAACGTTATCACCATCCATTTCCAGAATATTTTCATCTTCTCCAAACAGAAATGTTGTTCTCATTAAGTAACCATCCCTCATTCCTCCCTCACCACAGATCCTGTCAATTTAGCTTCTACTTTCTCTCTATAAGAATTTGACTACTCTAGGTAACTCATATTAGTGAGGTCATACAGCACTTTTTTCTATGATTGGTTCATTTCACTTTGCCTAATGTCTTCAAATTTCATCCATGTTTTTAGCATATATCAGAATTTGCTTCCTTTTAAATACTAATAGTGCACTATATTTATATAGCACATTTCATTAATTCATTTATTCTTCAGGTACAGTACTTTTTGGCTACTGTGAATTATGTTGTTATAAGTAGAAGCGTATGTTGTTATAAGTAGAAGTTTTTGCATGAATACTTGCTTTAAAATCTTTTGATTGTATGTCTGCTGGAATTGCTTTACATCATGGCAATTCTATGCTTTACTTTTTGAGAGACTGCCTTACTGCTGTCCATACCAGCTGCACAATTTTGAATTCCTTGCAGCAATGAACAAGGTTCTAATTGCTCCATATCTTCAATAACACTTAGTTTTTTTTCTATTTTCTTTTCTTAAATAATAGCCATCCTAATGTATGTGGAGTGGTATCTCATTGCAGTTTTTCAAATTCACATTAAATCTATTTTAACTGTTACTAAAAAGCATAAAAGCTGTGCATATTTATGGAGTACCATCTATATTTCAATACATATATACATAATATAACTTATCAGGTTAAATATATCTATTTCCTTAAACTTATCATTTCTTTATGATGAAAGCATCCAAAATGATTTTTTCTGGGTCTTTGAAACACAAAGTAAATTATCACTGTAGTCACCCTACTACACCAGAACTTCTTATTCCTGTCTCACAAGAGCTTATTACACATTAATCAACTTCCCTCCTTCCAACTTTCCCCAATTCTGGTAACCACCATTCTGCTTGTCATTTTCTACAAGATCAATATTTTATATCCCTAATGAGTGAGATCATGTGCTAATTGTCTTTCTGTTGCTGGTTTATTTCACTTTGCATAATAATCCATCTTTCTGCAAATGACAGGATTTTATTCTTTTTTATTAGCAAATAATATTGTTTCTACATATCAAAAGCTTTTTTCAATTTAAATTTTCTATTGGTAATACAGATGTGTCTCTAAATCATTGGAAAATACTGATTAAAAAAAGAAAAACATTTATTGGGAGTAGTGTTGGAAAGAAAATCGAGGAAAGCAAAAGAATTTAAGAGAAAACCAGGGGAGGAATTTGATGACTGAATGCCTCGTGCTTTTTTCTTTCCAAGTTATCTCGTTAAGGCCAAACTCCTACCGAAACTGGTGAGAAAAGGAAAACTGCACAGCACGACCGTGCTAATGACCTCAAGATGAATAGAAAAATGTTTTTTCCTGGTCACTCCTCACTGCAGATTTGTGAGAACTCTAACCATCATTCACTCAAAACCTGGTTAATTTATCTATTGTTGTATTTGCTAAATTCTCAAATGCCTTTCATTTTTCTTGGGAAATTCTAGATATCAGAAATGTGATAACAAATAATACGGGGCACCAACTCCCGTGTTCTACAGTCAAAGCAGGACATAGATGAGCAACCACGCAACTGCCTCATACAGTGGATTGTCCCTGCATTTGACCTTCAGCATCAGATTTGGCAGATCAGAGAAAACTTCTTGCAGGAAGTATGGATAAGATGTAAGTTAACAGGTTGGTTGAGGCAGAGGGAGGGGTTCATCAGGTAGAGGAAATACAGGGAACAAAGATCCAGCCAATACAAGAGAGAATCACACCTTATATAATCTAAATGTTGTTCAGTATAGTTTTTGTACAAGAGCTGTGAAAGGGTGGTACATGTCAGTGGCAAGAGATTATACAAGAGACTTAAAGGTAATGCTAAGAAGCCACTTCAGAGCCACTGAAGTATTTTCGCCAGGGCAATAAAGTGATCATTTAGAAAAATCTGTAAAATGTCTGTTGTATTGAGCTGAAGATACAGCTCAATAGTAGAACGTTTGCCTAGTATGCACAAGGTTCTGGATTCTTCAGTATTGTCACAAGAAAGCAATATAAATTGTGCTGCTATAAACATGGGTATGCATGTATCACTGTAATATAACATCTTTAACTTTTTCAGGAAGATTCCTAGAGAGAGAATAACTGGGTCAAATACAATTTCTATTTTTAAGTTTTTGAGGAATCTCCATACTGATCTCCATAGAGGTTGTCCTAGTTTACATTCCTACCAATAATGTTGAAGTTTTCATTTCTCCCCACAGCCTTCGCAGTATTTGTTATTATTTGATTTCTTGATGATAGTCATTCTTTCTGGGGTAAAATGGAATCTCAATACTGTTTTGTGTTTCTCTAATGGCCTGTGATATTGAACATTTTTTCATGTATTTATTAGCCATCTATACATCTTCTGTGTCCATCAACAGATGAATGGATAAAGAAAATGTGGTATTTATGTACAATGGAGTACTTCTCTGCCATAAATAATGATAAACTTGAGGCATTTGCAGGTAAATGGATGCACCTGAAGACCATAATGTTAAGTGAAGTAAGTCAGACATACAAGTTTAAATATCTCACAATTTCTCTTATATGAGAGACCCAAAATATAAATTAAGAGCAAAATAAAGGATAGAATGAAAAAATGGAAATAGAGCTTTCTCAAATGGGAGTGGGATCCAGTGTTAGAGGCAGCAGGGAGGAATGGGAGGGGAAAGGGACAAAAAGAATTAAGGTGTTCTGTGTATAGGTACAAATTTCTCATGATAAATGTAACTATTATGTATTGCAAAGATATACTAGTATGAGTATATAATAAAAAAGAAAATAGTAATGCACGTATGGATGCATTTAAATATGATCTTCATGATAACCACATAGAATCTATTATTTTTGTACTACTGCTCTGGCTTTTGAAGTAATATTTTAGCAATTCTCAGTGTTTCTATTTCAAACATAATTGCTGACGTGATCTGTAGGTAAGTAAACACACGAAGTGGGCTCACACAGACATTACATAATGATAAGCGAATCTGGCCAAGGAGGGTATCCACACCCACTTCCAGAGAGACCATCACTCACTTCCAGATGAATAATGCAGTATAGCAGCCCTGGCTTCAAATTTTGATTATTCTACATAGACTTCTCATTTGCAAGTGCTCCAAACAAAACTGAACTCAATTTGTTCCTAAGCCACTCGTTTGGGACCTTTGGTCCAGTTAAGAAAATCTATGAAACAGTCACTTGTTGCCAAAGAAAACAGCACTATCATTTATTCCAAGAAGATAACAATTAGTCAGATTTTCCTTGTTTCTGATTCCTTTAAAAATCTTCAATCTAACAATCGCAATGGTTTAAGTCAAGATTTAAGTGTGCAGAGAAATTCACAGCCAAACACAGAGCGCTGATTTCAATGTGTTGAAAGGAACTCTGAGTATTAATCTGAAAATAAGGAATGTAGGACAGAGCAGTGTCAACTTTCTATTTAACTAGGTGAACACTGTCTCCTACTTCTCAGTACAGTAATTATATATCTATACTTGTTTAGGTATATATTCGTGCTTATTTGGGAGAGACTAAAGGAAGATGATAAGAAAAGTAATAAGAGAAGAGGAGATTGATAGTGAATGGGGAAGTAATTATTTTTTGATATAACATATATATAATAATATACTTAGATTTATTAGTTGCTCGAAATTCAAAGGCATATTGTAATGCCTTCATAAAAACCAACAATAAAATTTCATTTTTGCTGTAATTTTGAATGTTAACATTTCATATTTTTCCTTGTGCTTTATGACTTATAAGAACTTCGCTCAGCAAAATATGGTCGAGGTGAGTTGGAACGAAGGCAGGTGTTTCAGTCCATCCTCTAGTTCCCGCAATGACGCTCCATTGGCGTAATGTGAGCGGTACTCTTTGGCTTTAAAAGGGACCTGGTGGTCTTGTTTACCAAGAAGTTGTACAGTCTTGGTCAAGATTCCTAAGCATTTGAGTCTCTTGGTTTCTTATCTGCAGGAGAAAAATTTGGCTTAGGTTAATAAAAATATTTAAAACTTGGAAATAAGACAAATTTAACTATTTGGTTATACTCCTTCTTAAACTACTGGAAATGTAGACTATTTTTTTTAAGGCGTCTATAAAAGGCTACTTGGGGAACTTGGGAAATCTATTTGACTCTATTCTGATGCATCTACTTCTTTGTGATCTAATTCTTGCCTGGTAGTCTAAATTGAAACCTAAAATACTTCAATTATGTGCTGAATTTGGCTTATTTTTATAGGCTTCAACATTTTTTCTCCCCAAGAAACACGAAATTATTTTGGAGAAAAATACTTCAATAAAATTTAAGAAAAACCACTAAGGGCATTTGTTTTTTATAAACAATATACACAGCTGTAGCAATGTTGGCAAGGACACGTGCCAGAGCACTACGTATTTGCTGCTACAAACTGTTCTGTTCACCCTTTATCCAGTAACAGCTGGTAAAATGGTATTTAAGAACACTTTGATTTAATCTAATGAGAAACTATGCTGCAGCGCATGATACTGCCTGCAGAAAATAATTGGACAAACATTGATTTTTTATGTTGCTATAATAGTTACATTTTCAATAAATAGGAATTTATATGCATACTTACTTGGCAGCACTCCTCTCTGTGTGAGAGCTAGTGATTGGTTCTTACACACACACGCGCACACACATGCACGACACACATAAATTAACACCCAGAGTACACAAATACACTACAAAATTTTAGTGTTATTCTTGTCAGAAAAAAGTGCCGTTTGGAATTCTCTTTCAGATTTTATGATTATTTTTGAAAACAGAATTAGCCACAAAAGAAACAATAGTTTGGGAAGAGTTCTGTTAACATGTACTCATTAACCTTGAGTACAATGAACATGGAAAACCATCCACAAGATGAAATAACTGGTCACACTGCAGTCGCGCTGGAATGACCAGAGCAGGGAAGGGCTTTGTGAATCTTTCTACAGTCCAGCCTGGAAACAGCATGAGATCTTTCTGAAAGAGTAAGCCGTGTGGTTGCTTGCATGTACATCCATTCATACTGTTCTGATTCTCTTATATCCTCTCAAATCCAAATTCTGAAACCATTGGAACGTGACTCGCCACAGAAAGTATTTGAAACCACAGGCCATGAAACCTTGTCCATGCGTGAATCAGGATGTGTTGGTGAACGAGGCTCATGTAGTTTATATAAACACTCAGCTCTCAGGTAGCACCCAAGATGGTTGTTTTGAAGAAATGCGTATATTAATTTGTAAGCTATTTTTTTTATCCAATGGTTTTATGCATTTAAACCTGCATTTCATTTTAAATTGCGATCTTTTTGATGACAGGATATGATACCTAAATAGGGCCGAGTTCATAATAGGTAAAATGTTGGCTGATACCTAGTTATATAAAAGTGTTAGGTATCACAAAAGCTTTTTTAAAATAGAATGGCATGAAGAAAGCAGTATTGATGGGTATTAATCTGGAGGTAATCTGTAATCTGAATAATATTTTAAGGAAAGATTCAGACAAGGTGATCATTTGTAGAAATCCATACTGTAAATAATAAAGATTAAGATTTTGGTAACATAACATAACATAAAAATGGAGTTCTTCTGGATATGGCATTAAATGAGACTAGACTCACACTCTTATCATAAAAAAGGCTTTAAAAACCATCAAAAAAAACTGCACAAGAAAAACTGCAAGATAAAATTTTAGACATGAATGTCTTTACATAATAGACAATATGTAGTCCAAGACTAAGATATTTGAGAAATGAAAATAAAGGATGCAAACATAAATAACATAGATTTCTGATTTGGTAATTTTTTATTACCATTTGATCTAGTGTTTTCCAAACTAAATTGAGGAGATAGAAATCAGTTTTTGGAGGCCCAGGGTGCTACCTTAAGGTAGAGGACCAGAAAAGAGAAAGAAAGGGACAGAGAAGGAGATTCTACCTAAGTAATACCTGGAGCTCTCCAGAATTGGTGGATGTTTGGATTCCAGCCAGCAGAGTGCAGAGTTTTGGGGGAACAAGCACAGCAACGAGGAGAGACCCAGAAGGATTGTGCCTTTTCAGGACTCAATTAGCCCAGAGTAGACTCTACCACTATAATGCAGCTTTGAAACCACCTTCGAAAGGTTCAAGTTAATTCTTAACTGGCATAACAAGGTCAAATACTTCTCTGAAAGAAGACAATGTGTTCAGGAACTTCAGGTTCACAATGTACAGTGTCCAGTCAAAAATAACTTACAAAGAGAAGAGGTTGTCAGGAGGAAAACACCCCCAAACTACAGTGTTGGAGCAGTCAGATAAGGACTTAAAAAGAGCTATCAGAACTACAAGAAGGGTTTAAAGTAGTGTGTGACAATTGTGAGGGGAGAAAGGGAAGAACTAAAATAGAACTAAATGAGACTTCTAACAATAAAAATCAGTATCTAAAAGGAAAGAAAATTATGGATGGCACTAACACCTGCTTAGATATTTTAGAAGAAAAACCAGTGAATTTAAAAACATAATTTATTCATTTTGAGGCATCAAGGAAAGAAAAACAATTAAAAAAAATTAGCAGCTCATTGGTGACCTGGGCTACTATAGTGAGTGTGATAATAAAAATGTAACTGGAGCTAAGAAGGAGATACAAGATAACATTTGGACATTTAATGTCTAAATTGTTTTCAGGTTTTAGAAGACTGGTTAGAAGACTGGATAAATACAAAGAAAATCAAACCAGATCACGTCACAGTCAAAATTTGGAAACAAAGAAAAATATTTTAAAATAGCAAAGGGGGAAAAAGACACACGGTATAGAGGGAAAAAAGAAAATTATCTCATCTCAAGGAGAAGAACATACACAGAACTACCTCAGTCTTCGTTTGAAACCATGTGGCCTACAAAGCAATAGAATAATGTTTGAAAGTGCTAGAAGGATCAGGACTGGAAAACTCCCTGGAAACATAGGAATCTACATGTAGAAAAAAATTATTCAAAAACCATGTTGAATATGTCACCCAGCTAGCCATAGGGAAAATATTACACAAACACAGACTGAGGTACGCTCCGTGGGGTACCTGTTCATTACTCTTCGAGACCCGGGAGGTAACGAAAAACAAGGAAAGTCGGAGCAACTATCACAAACTAACGGGTGCGACTACGAAATGAAGCACGGCAATATGGAGTAGATTCTGAAGGAAAAAGTGGATGGCAAAACTAGTGAAATCCAAAAAAAAGGCAAAATGTAGCTGCTGCTAAGATGCCAATATCAAATTCTTAGTTTGACAAACACACCATGGCCATGCAAGAGGTTAGTGGAGTAAACAGAATGAAAAGTATACAGGAACTGTCTGCATACTGTCTTCCTAACTTTTCTATGAATCTAATATTTTTCCAAAATAAAAATTTTATTTAAATGAATTATGGCAAAGATTTTTGTTTCACAAATAGAAGTTGGAAAAATTCATTGCCAGCAAATCACACTGTACTCTATGCTCCAAACAGTTAAAAAATGCTTTGA
>PVJO010010409.1:0-64270 GCA_004026905.1 Hystrix cristata
TTCCTTGTATCTTAAAGCATTAAGTTCCAACACTTGCCCTCTGACAAGCCCCAAATATATTAAGATCTTTCCCACTGACACCACATCACTCCCAGTTCTTCTTGACAAACCGAAAGTCCCAAGGAGCAGTTCTTCCTAGGTGCCCTCTACCTTGGGGTGAAGAAAGGGAACTGATACAGGACTTGTATGTGGCCTGCATCTAACAATCAGGCTATGCCCTTGTCACTAATCCACTTATACGTGGTTATCTGTCACACAAAACTGTAACAAGTCACCTTCTGTTTTACTTTATTCTATTTTCCTGAGGAAGTAATCATCTACAGTTTGGAACAAACTCAATTTCCTCTCATTATGTCTCTGGGCCTTCCCATGATAAGCCCAGAAAAACAACCAAAGTAGGGCTTGGGGATTTAGCTTAGCGGTTGGCAAGTGCAAGGCCCGGAGTTCTATCCCCAGCACAACCCCCCCTGCCCCTGCAAAAAAAAAAAAAAAAAAACCCGAAGTCCCTCAGTTCTATAGGTCTGACTTGTGTGAGGAAGGTGTTCTGTCCAGGTGAGGACTCTGTAACATCAGGACACAACGTCCCTTCCAAAGCAGAAGTGGCTTCTCTACACATCTTGAAGATTCATCAAGGTTTAGAAAAGATAATCACTCTCCAAATGTATTGTCAAACCTTCTCATCACCCAGTTGTCATCACCCAGAAAACAGTCTGTAGCTCTACTGGTCCAAGGAGTCAAGTAACCTTGCCATAGCCTCCGCCACAACTTCAGGTTCAAGTTCAAGGCCACTGAGCCAAAGACAGATTGGCCGGGAAGCTAATGAGACTAAACTTCAGTACCCAAACCTGCCTGGGTCTCTTCCAAGGTTTTGCCTTTAACTTTGTGCTGGTCACTTCATATTCCTTACTAAAGAGAAGCTTTGTACACTGAATCACATTACCATTGTGTTGATACAAACAATAGGCCCAAATTAAACTATCCACGTCACAAATTCAAGTTATTTAGAAGAAAAAACCCTGAAGTTGAGAGAGCTATCTTAGCAGCAGCTATGAGAATACTGGGAGGTCACACAAACACATTACTATCTTTCCGCTTTGACCTATTATTAATAATCTCTTATCTATTTGATGGTCAGTTTAACAGTATACTAATGGAGCTGAGGATGTAGCACAGTGGTAGAGCACTTTCCCAGCAAGCCTAAGGCCCTCGGGTTCAACCCCAGCACTGTTCAAAAAGGGTGGAGGTGAGGGTATTACTGTTCCTTAGATGGTTTTGTTATTTTAAAGTTTCAGCTTTCTCTAATCTTGGATGTGTGAGGATTGCAGGAGATAACAAACGGAAAATGTAAATACAATAGGAAATGGAAACCTCACTACATAGAAGATTCGGAAGTTTCGTGTAGCAGCAACACTGCTTTAGAAGAACTCAATTACAGTCTACGCCTCCTAATAGTTATCACGACCTTTCAGGTCTAGGAAATGTGCTCAGAATACAAGCATTGCCCTTGGTTTTCCTAAGCGCCATTCAATCATGATTGCCTATTTTTCAAAGAAAGCATTAGAGCCAGGAGTGTTGGCACACGCCTGTAATCCCAGCACTTGGGAAGCAGAGACAGGAGAATCGCTGTGTGAGTTCAAGGCCAGCTTGGACTACATAGTGAGTTCAAGGCCAGCCTGAACTACATAGCAGGACCCTGTCTCAAGAAAAAAAAAAAAAAAATGCATTGTAGTTGAGAAACTGTTTGTGACCCCCCTAGTAATGTTGGCCTGGTTGGCGCATTTAAGAATTACAATCGATTTTTTTTTTTTTAAGACATGAAACAGCATAAAGCTTAAATTTTAGCGTTTATAAACCCCACTACTTAATCTAATGAAGAAAGACAAAATAGGTAAGAAACAAAGCCCATATATAATACAAAATAAAAATGTATAAAGAACAAACAAAATTATGAATACGAATAACAATCATTTAGAAGATGAAAGATGGAAGAACATACCACATTCATAATAGCAATCAAAACATAAATTGAAGAGGAAATGTGTAAAACCTATCTGAGGAAAACTTAAAATATCTCTGGAGGATACAAAGGAAATGTAGACAAGTGGAAAGAGGTGATGTCCTTAGAGAGTAATAGTCCACATAGACAATATGAAACCTTCCCCAGTTTGTTTGTTCATTTGTGTGTTTGTTTGTTTTAAAACAGCACCTCATCTAGGACCCTGTGAGGTTGTATGTGGAGAACACATAGAACAGCACCAGGTGTGTAGAAGTGATACCAGCAGTGTTGTTTATTGTCGCTTGTCTCACTTACGTGGCCATCCTATTCTGTTTTTGCAGTACTGAGAAGAAAACAAGTCATTTCACCAGGCTTGCAGAACTACAAAGTGTCAGAGCCGAAGCTCTGGATCTTTGTGACGCTAAGGCCTGGTGCCTTCCCACTATGCGATGCTGCAATCCGAGGGGCACTGGCTGGAAATAAACTCCACCAGAAGCCATAACTCCTATTACCCTGTGGGTTTGACCTTGGTGAATTAGGACGGGCATGACATTGGCGATGTTACATCCCACCAGGATGATGGGAGTAGGCACCTCTGATACTGTCTTCTAGTCAGCAGTGTTGCCCTCCTTCCCTCAGGCTGGCAGGCCTGGGGTGTCAGGGACTGCTAAGCTCACCTAGAAGTAAGGATTTTTGGTAAAGATTTGGACTGAAAGGATGCCTGCCTCTAGATAAGGGCTCAGTCCCCAGCACAGCAATCAATCAATCAGTTAATCAAACAAACCATTTCAACTTTCCCCCTCCGCAAATAACACAACTGTTCACCCAGCTACAGTCCTGACTTCTTTCCCAAGGCTCCATTTTTACCTGGCTGCTGGAAAATCTGCCGACCTCTCCACCAGGCCCACCGCTCAGGTCCCAGCCCCCAGTGCGTGCCTTCCAGTACTGGCTCCTGTCTGCCATTCCTCCTCCTGCCACCTCCTCACTCTCTTCCTGTCTAATCTTGCTTCCATAAAACTGCCAGATTTGTCCTGGCAACCTTTATGATCGCCTCACCTAAGCCATTCATTGCTTAGCCTGGCAGTCATTCAAAACCTTTCAAAGGATACAATGGGGGGTTTTATTTGCTTTTTGGTTTTGGTTTTGGGTTTTCTCGGTGATGCTGGGGATGGAACCACGGCCTCATCCATGCTAGGTAAGTGCTGTACCACTGAGCTACACCCTAAACATTCAAGCTCAACTCCTACAGCCCCAGCCCATCTTCACTTAGCCCAGCTCCGCCACACGAATCAGTTAGTTATTGAGTGCCTGATATTTCCTAGACTCTCCTCTCCTCCCACCTTTGCTTACAGTTTCTTCCACCTGGTGCTCCCTTCCTAAAATCAATCTAAGTTTTTCATATCAGCAGAACTCCGTTTTTCCCTTGGTTTTCTTGAGCTTAGGAGCCACCTACTGTACCTATTACACAGTGGAGGAGTTGTCTTAACTGATTATAAGCAAAGACCAAAACAAGACCAACCAAGTTACATCAAACTTACAAAATACCATTTCAAACTTTCTAAAATTAAATCAGGTTCAACTAGAGGTCATAAAGGTTGGCTTGTCCTATGAGGGTAAGAGTGTCCCCTCCTTTTACTTTTTTTTTTTTTATCTTTTTGCCCAAAAAGGGAAAAGAAAATAAAAGGATATTAGTTCTTTTATCTTTGCCGATTGCAAAATGTCTGTTTTTCTCTGTCCTTGCGCAAAAGCCCTGCTACACAGACTTCTCTTTCAACTGGCCACTCTGTCATGCACACGGCACTGGAAGCTGAACGCCACACACGCGGGGCTCCTGCAAGCCCCGCCAGTGTCACACATCGATGCCAAAGGTCATGTGCACTGGCCACACACTGGCACGTAAACACACAGATCTGAACACAAACCAGTGAAAACGAGGCAGTTGGGCTGGGGATTTAGCTCAGTGGTTAGGGTTAGGGTTAGGGTTAGGGTTAGCTCAGCGGTTAGAGCGCTTGCCTGGCAAGCAATAAGGCCCTGAGTTTGATCCCCAGCACCAAGAAATAAAAAGAAAATGAGGAAGTTAACTTACTTGAGCAGACGTGTGGCAACATCATACCAGAATCAGGAAGGGACATAAATGACTCACTGACAGATACCAACCTACTGAGCAAAAGGCATACCAAGTTTGGAAAAAAGGACTCTGCACTTAGCCCTTGCAAAGACTTCCATTATTTTATGTATTCTACCAAGTAGATGGATATTGTTATTTATACATAGCAAAAGTCTTTGTTTAGTGGTAACTTTTTTTTTATGAAGATGGTTTCTGGAATTCATTATCAGTTTTCCTTCACTTAAATTAAGGGAGGCCCAGGGATAAAGCCAAGTATAGAACTTGCACTTAGCATGCACAAGACCCTGGGTTCCATCCCCAGCATCACACACACACACACACACACACACACACACACATGCCAAGAAGATGCTACTGGTTGTAATGGGTACCATTACTCTCCATTCTGCTGTTTTCCCTAAGGATTTGAACAGGAGTGTCATTTGCTATGAATATGGGCTGTCTCCAAAGTTCGTTAGCTTTCTGTAAAGATCTGCATTCACTATTCCTCCAGACAAGAAGGGGCCAAGGACCAGACACAATCCCCAAGATCACACCTCCCCGAGACACCCACAAGTGTCTTTTAGGAGGCTCACAAAACAATCAAGTTGACAATCCAGCCTAACTGTCACAACACCAATGTCCACAGAGCAATCAACCCTTGGCACACAGAAGATACTCAGGAAAATCCAAATGGCTCTGCCCTGTGTGGCTGACCTGCTGGCTGTGTGATGCAACGTCTGTTCTGGCAACAGTCGTGCTGGGTGACTATCACTCTGGCCAGGACACTGTGGCCAGTCTTTCTCTGCCGTGTAACCAAGCCTGGTTTTTCTATCCCATTTTCAGAGCAGCATCTTTGGGTAAATGATCTGGAATTCAGTCCCTCTCTGTATTGCTCATTCATCAAAACCAGCAAGACTGCTTTAAATTCTTTTTCTTTTGCACACTGGGCATTGAATGCAGGGTGAGGATGTGTGACGCGCAGGGTGAGGACTGCTGTGTCTGTCCCGGCCAGGCTGGTGCCCGCCCCACCTGGGAAGGCCAGCTCAGAGTCACCTGCACTGTGTGAGGAGTTCTGAGGCCATCTCTCCATTCAGTGACAAAGACTTCATCAACTAGTGAGGTCTGCCAGGCTGGCAAATGGATTTGCTGACTCTGTTATTTGGGATGAGGATGGAATCAAAGCTTTACCAAGATGGAGGTACCTTCTACATTCCCATTTCTAGTGGTTCGCCTGTCCATTATAGAATAGTCTGCCCTTTCTGGTTACCAGTCAGGGCTCTGTCAGGCCCAAATCCAGACTATCTAGGTTACTGGGTTCAATTGCCTACCCACAACCAAAAGTGTGAGAAACGCCCACAAAAGTGGAAAATTGAGCTTATTTACAATAAGGCCAAACTGGGAGGGCAGCTAGTCCACCACCCCTTCCCAGGGAGGCACTGGGGCACCCAGATGACAGAAGGGGCAGAACAGATCCGGAAACATCACATGTTTGTGTCCAGGGTTCTGAGGTGCTGTGGTGCCCTCATAGAGAATCTTTCCAGCTTCTTATTGGTCAAGACACATGCAAAAGGTAGCAAGTATTTACATTTATGAAAGGTAGAAAAGAAGTGCATTGCTCTGCTGAGTAAGAGCAGACCACTGAGACAGAGGACAGTGGCGTATCCCCTGTTCCTCACTCAGGCTGACATCAGACCTAGGTCTCCCATCAAAAACCTGCTTGGTCTTGCGCCAGAAGAACTGAAGACAGCACTTTTGGTCCCAGGTGCAGGGCTTGGAAACCGTCTTCTGCACATGTGTATCTCTGTGACTCACAGGTCACGCCCACTTGGCCACCCATCTGCCCGCACCCTAATCTCCTGCCTCCCTCGCCTAGACTTAGCCACGCTTGGGCCCGGGAGCCTGATAGCTTTGAATCCTCCTCCTCAGGCCTGAGAGTGGTGGTGGTTAACACTTTCAGCAGGAGGAAGCCTGGAGAAACTGTCTTCAAAAAAAAAAAAAATCCTAGTTTTAAATAGTCTACCCTTGTGATTAGAGAGGGCCCACCCTTCCATCCCGTGAGGTTACAGGGGAAAGCAAGTGTCTTGGGTCAGGAAGCAGAGCCTTGGTCTTGGACTTACTTCCCAGCCTCCAGATGTGTGAAAACGTTTCTGAAGCTTACAAGCCATCCGGCTATGGTGTTTTGATACAGCAGCCTAAATAGACCCCAAAAAAGTACTAAGTTCAAAGTACTAGAGATTTACTTTTTTCTCTTGAAAAAAGCAGATGAAAAAATCTGCTCCCTTTTTGGTCATCATATAATCCAGTAACTTCCAAAAATGTACAAAATAATCAGTGCTGATTATAACATGAGAAGGTTTTTAACCCCCAATATAAACATTAATCGTGGAACGAACCACGTGTTTCCAAGTAAAAATGGGAGTGGGGGGTTGTGGGCACCGCAGTCAATTCTCAGTCAACGCCACAGAGAAACCGGCAGGCTCTAGGGTAACAGGCAGACTTCCATTCAACAACAAACATTTTACAACCTACTCAATACACTGTTGACTCGTATTTCTGCTGAGAGCCCACACTGACTCTGTTGATTTGAACATAACTAACTTGATTAAATGAGAAATTCCATAACACAGGACTCATAAAACTCCACTGTCAAATGAGTCATCAATTCAATTAAAACGTCAACCTTATGGTTTGGCATTTATGTACAGTGTCTGATTATAATGCTAAATATTCTCCACAGATGTATTTCCTCAAAAACATTGTTATTTGAGTTTGAACATTGTTATTTGTTATGAGTTTCCTAACTAAATAATGGGGGTAGGGGATGTCTTCTACTGTACCCTTAACACAACCCAGAACACTTCTGTGGCCCAGATGTGTGGGTGTCTTCCCACTACAATAGACAGCTAATAGAGGTAAAAATTAACGAGCAGTCAGAGAGAGAGTCAGAGAATGAGACACATCAAACTGGCAGCTAGAGGTGAGTTTCAAGAAAGTTTCAAGAAAGCCAGAACTTGCAATGGAGACCCAGTGACCAGGCCTGCAAGTCTACCCAGAGAGAAACAGCATGAGATTATACTGCAGCCTCCATCGTCTGGTCCAGGGGTGGACATGCACAGACGGGTGACGCCCATCCTCCAGTGAATGCCTTTGCTCTTCCTACGGAAGCTGCAGGTGAGCTACCCACAACGGTGTTTGCCACATACCCCTGCTGTGCCTCGCTTCCTTACCGGGCTGATACTAGCTAAGTGCCAGGCAAGGATAAGGGGACACAGTGACCAAGCCGACACCCAGCAGAGGCACTTCCATTTGCAGAATGGTCCCCTTAGCCGTCTGTGAAGAATGAACCGACATTGACCAGAGGAACGAGGAAAGGCGGCTGCTCACAGGGAAGGGAGTGAAGCAAGAGAGGAAAAGTCACAGGCAAAAAGGGGACAAGGAAAATCGGAGTTTTTACACTGCACTTTTAATAAAAACTGCAGGTTCAAGACACAAATGCAGTCAAAAATTCTTAAGGTCCTTAAAGACACAGTAAGCCTGGGCCATTGATTCCTTTTTCCTGTAAATGGACCCCAGCCATTCCCTTCTACCTGCAGAGGGCCTCTCCCACCTGTGAAGAGACCACCTTTTCATCCGCATGGTCTATCGCTTTGTCACCTGCAGTGGCTGTCACCTAGGAAAGGGTCATCACCCTTGTCCTGAAGAAAGAGCTGGCTGCTGCCTTTCATCTGTACAGTGAAACCCATCTTCCCAAACAGTCACAAGTTCTACAGAGTCCCACAAATCCCCCATAAAGACACCACCTCGAAGCCATAAGTGTGCCCCCAGCCCAGGTCTACACTGTTTTTTCGGGTGTGTACTTTTAAATTTTGCCAATAAATCCCTTTATGCCTATTACTGATGCATCGTGGAAATTCTCTTTCTGTGCCGGAAGTCAACAAGCCTACGACCTGTCCGGTGAGGGGGTGAGTTAAGCTTCCCATCCCTGCCTGGCAACAGGAAGCCGTGGCAAGGGCTTTGGAGTAGGACAAGAAAACTGCGATTGCTTTTCAGACAGCCTTTGACTAGGGGTGTGACCTGGGCCAATTTATTGGACCTTCCTCCCCTAATTGCCCCACCAATAAAATGAAGATTAATAAGACCTCCTTCCTGTAAATAATTTTGCACAGTGGGGCCAATGTACACCAAACTGTGCTGATTTCTCACTATTATTATCAGGTTCTTGACCTTACGAACAAAATGGAGAAGCCTTGGAGTTTTGATTAGGCTTTTCATGGTGGGGAGCAGATGGCCAGGAGGGATTGGGGAGGACACTTCTAGAAGGACCAGGTGATTTTCAATTGGGTGGACACCTCTGAGATCCTTGCTCCCCCTAACAGTAAAGAAAACTTTTCTAAGTAAACAAGGGTGGCCATCAAGAGCCACCACCTGACCCTACCACTGGCCAATGCTTGTCCTCTGATCCTAGTATCGTCTCACTCTCAGCTCCTGTCTAGGTTCTTGTACACCCAGATTGTTCAGACCTCCAGAGCTCTGAGAAGGAGGCACCCGCTCCACACTGCAGAGGGGTTTGGGACTCAGGGCACAAACTACCACTCGGATCTCCAGCCACCAGTTAGTGCTGGGGACAGAAGATGTAGACCTGCTTACATTAAAAAAAAAGAAAGAAAAAGAAAAAGAAAACTCCCTGCAAAGAGAGAGGGCAGGAGGCATGTGTGGTGGACTGATATGGTCAACTTGAGCAGGAACACCCAGCTGGACTGAGTTGCTGTGGTTCTGGGTGTATAGGATCCACCTGAAGGTTACTGCCAACACAACATAAAGGAGAACGGGAGCATAAGACAGTGGCCAGCTGTTTCCCAGGAGAAGCTCTGTTGTGGCTGGTTCTCCTGAAGGGAACTCGGCTGTTCTCAAAGCAGAAGGAGGTTGGGGCCTCGCTGTCATCAGGGATGGCTGCTGTTTGCTTTGGGGAGCTCTGGTCTTCATCTCCACTGCAAGCATATTATCCTGGTTCCAGGGAAGATTTCTTCAGCCTTCTAGTGCAGACATGGATGTACATGGGACAATGCTGGGGGCTCCCAGTCCTTGATTGGATCTTTTGGGTTTCCAGTGCATAGGTAGATGGTCTGCACCCTTCTCGCATTTGGCTTGTGTGTGTGAATGTTGTAACTCGTACTTGTCCTGTATTAAATCTGCTCTCTTGCAAACCAGTGACTCTAGAAAAGTAACTAATACAGCACTCTATCCACTGTTACCACTATTTTAAGAGTAAAAAAATGTAAAAATAATAGAGAGTACATTTTATGAACTTCCTGATTTTTAGGATGAGGGCCTTCCTTCCTGTGATTTGAGGCTTTTGTTTGTTTTTTTAAGACAGGGTCACACTAAAGTTGCCCAGGCTTAGCTGCACTTGCCATCCACCTGTCTCAGCCTCCCATAGTGCTGGGATCACAGGTGTATGCCACCTTGCCTGGCGATGCCATCAATCTGACAAGACCTTGTACTTTCTCCACTGGTCAAAGCAACGCTGAGTCACTTACTTTTTGAGGTTGGAGCTGCATCTTAATTCAAGTTGCTAGAACAAAGAACCATGGACTGGATATCTTTTTAAAAAAAGACATTTACCTCTCATAGTTCTAAGTATTCTCATGGTGTTTTCACATGGTAGAAGGAGCTAAGAGAACTCCCTGGGGTCACTATTTATTTGTGAGGACACTAATCCCATTACTTAGGGCTCCACTCTCATGACTTAATTACCTCCCAAAGGATCTACCAGTTAATATGATGGTATTAGGCTGGGGGTAAAGATTTCAAGTGTATCAATTGGGTGGGTGGAGGGAGGGATCACAAACATCCAATCCATAACAAACTGGGTTACATGCAAGACTTTAATCCACTGGAAAGTAAAGCAAATCCCCTTGATCTAGGAGGAGCAGTCTGAAAGACTCTGCCTGCTCCACCTTCCCTTTGTGCGGCTTCTGGAGTTCTCTATGAGCCCGCCAGCCATCTAGCCTGCCCTCCTCCAGCAAGCCTCGCCTGGTCTTTCTGCCTTGCCCAAGACTACAAACTAAAAATCAGGTTCTCCTAGAACAAAACTCAATCCCACTAAGGATAGTAGGCAGCAATCCATGAATACTTTATTCTAAAACCAAGAGCAGGAGGATTTCCATCCCCTGGACATATGTAACCACATAGCAGTAGTCATCTGGCAAGGAGTCATCCGGAGGACACCTGGCAATGTCTGTACATAGTGTTGGTTGTCACCAGGGCGTATACTATGGTCATGTTTAGCAGCTGAGGATACTGCAGAACATCTTACAATGTAGAGGACAGCTGCCCGCAATGAGGAATTATCCAGCCTGGAATGCATACAGTGCCGAGGGGAACCTAGCGCGGAGTGGTGACCTATCCCTGTTAGAACTCCTTCACCCCACGTTTGAATCCCAGGCCCTGGGCAGGTTGAACGGAGGCATGTTCTGGAACTGGTCGTCACCAAGCCACGCCCACACAACAGGCCCTATTCTTCTCCATTCATGTCAAACTAGCACCACATCAGATTAAAGGTTCCACCTGAGTGACTACTGCTATGTGGTTACATTTCTTCATCTTTATAAACTGTAAGTTTAACCAAAATATGAGCTTAACAAAAGAGCCATTGTCATATTTGCTTTAGATTTTTTTTTTTTTTTTTTGGTGTTGCTGGGGATCAAACTCAGGGCCTTGTGCTTGCAAGGCAAGCACTCTAATCACTGAGCTAAATTCCCAGCCCCACTTTAGATATTTTTTAAAGAAAAAAATTACAGACACAGCCGAAACCCCACCTTGCCACCTCTTCCCCTTTCTCCTAGAAGATAACCATTCCCCTGTGCTGCACATCGCTTCCATACATTTTATACTTATCTACATATAGTTGCAGAGCTGAGTAGTACCCATCTGTGACTGTAAATTTTAACTTTGGGGAAAAGATCAAACCCAGGACCTTGCACACGCTAAGCAAGTACTCGACCACTGAGCTACACCCAGCCCCTGGGGTGGTAAATTTTAAAATCCAGTTTATTCATTTTGACTGCCAAATAGTACTTTTTAAAATTTATATAATCACCTTCCTCCTGTTGTATGAAAATGGATGGGCGTTAATTGTACACACCTGTCACATGTCACTCACTCCATCTACACTGAAGGTTTGGGTAGGCTGGATACCAAAGGGGAAGTGGAAGGGTGGGATATGGTGGAATTTTTCAGTCTTCAGCGTCACCAGGTGTTGCCAAAGTGTTCTCCCAGTGGTTGAATTAAGTTTTCATTATATTGCACTTAATAAAAATACAGACGACTAATCTGATGGTTTTGAGACAAACAAGCAAAAGCAAAAGAATCAAACCTTTGCCTTCTATGAAACTATATTATGATGTGTAGGGATAAAAATATATAGTAGTCTAGTGAATTTTCTCAAGATCACTTGCTGTTGAGTAATTTTTGTTCCAAGTGCAAAAATTGTACCTCGTCCCTCTACCAAAATCTATACGGCATTTTCTATTAAAACAATGTAAAAAAATAACTACCAAATATTTTTGTGAATCATGACTCAATCTCTATTCAAACAAACAAATTATTTAAAAATCTTTAGATTTTTAGGGAAATCTAAATGTGGTCTGTGTTCTAGACGGTATTAAGTTTTTTTTGTTTTGTTTTGTTTTTTTGCAATAGAGTCTCACTTTATGGTTCAGGCTGGCCTTGAATTCATTATGTAGCCCAGGCTGGCCTTGAACTTGCAGTGATCTTCCTGCCTCAGCCCCCTGAGTGCTGGGATTACAGGTGTACACCACCACACACGAAATTATTAAACTAGTGTTGGGCATGGTAGTACATACCTGTAATCCCAGCACTCAGGGAAACTGAGGCAGAGCACTGCAAGTTTGAGCCCAGCCTGGGCAACTTACCAACTTGGAGGCCCTGGGTTCAATCCTCAGTACTGACCAAAAGAAAACAGAAGTTATTAAACTTGTTCAAAGAGGTAATAGCAATGTGCTTACTGGGAAACGTCTTATTTTTAAAATGCATGAAAACACATGAAATTATGCATTCAAATTAAATACTTAGCAAAAAATGGAAGGGGTAATGAATGAGTATGGCAAAATCTTGACCTACACTGAACCTATATGGGGCTCATACTACCTCATCTATGTTTGGAAATCATCATCCTCAGGCAGAGTATTCACCAAGAGGGATAGACGACAACCCTTTGCTATAGCTTGGACCTGGACTGTCCCCAAACACCCGAGTGTTAAAGGGCTGGTCGTCAGCCCACAACACCATTGGGAGGCAGTGGAGCCCTTAGAAGGTGGAGTCTAGCAGAAGGAGTTAGGTCATGGTGGGCATGCTGCTGGAGAGGACATTGAGACCCTCCTGTTTCTCTCTGCTTCCTAGCTGCCTCCCCTGCCATACACTCTTACCATGACATACTGTGCCATCATCAGCTAAAGCAACAGGCTATACCACCATGGACCAAAACAAAACTCTTCCTCACTAAGTTGGTTATCTCGGGTATTTTGTCACAGGGACGAAAAGCCAGCTAGCACACTTTCCAAATCCCACAACTTGATTACCAACAAAAACAGCTTTCCCTACACAAAATAAGTATGAAAAAGCAACACTGCTCAAATTCCATTAATAAAATACTACCCTACATTTTCTGTGAATGTGAAAGATTCTGTTCATGTTGTGGTTGCCAACGTATTCAGGATATAAATATGGTTAGTCCAATACTTCACAGAAAAAAATTACAAAAGTAAGGTTAGAACGAAATATTCAGCAACCTGAGTTCTTTCTGAATAAGTAGAACAAGAAAAGTTCACGTCTGTCTTTTGTGCTTTTTGAGGGTTTGGATGGGTGAAGGGGCAGGGGCTGGGCCAGGAGGTACAAGCAGACAAGGAATGTACCGCAGGGGCTCAATGAACAGCAGGTTGGGTGGCCCAGATCTGCACGCGGAGCACCTGTCCAAGGAGGGCTTGTGGAGGCTGCAGGCATTTCCACTGCCCACAAGGCTGAGTCAGGCCAGCCACACACCAGGGAGGAGCAAGGTGAGATGACTCCGCCACAGCTCTACGTACAGTATTTGTAGTGCTTCTGACTCACACTCAAATCAAATGCACGCCTTCGTTCACATCTGTTGACTTCTGATCAGTAATCATTAAAACGTTCTAGTGTGTCATGCAATTACACTAGAATTCCTCTTGAGTCACCAGAATTACATAATTAACCATATTAATCATGATTAGAATCAAAATTACTGAGTCAAGCTTAACAGTTTCCTGGAACTCAGTCAGGGACCCAGAGGGTGAGGCGGGCAGCTCTTCAAAGTCCAGCAATCACTGATGTCTCGCACTGTGTCCAAGAGACTAACGTGAAACCTGCTCAACCTGAGGGGACCACAATGGTCCAAGGGGATGCCTTTGTCCCCCAGCTGCCGTGGGGCGCACAGAGCTGAGGAGACACAGTGAAGAGGCACCAGTGTCACCTCCTCTGTCTTAGCCTCCTGCGCCATGGCCTGAGCACAGCCACCCTCAGACTGGACCGCGGTCGGGCGGTGTATTCCCACCGAGGCTACCACTCCAGATAACAAGGTTAACCTGAAGGGGGTACGTGCACCTTCGTCTTGGTATCAGCAATGAAAACAGCCCTTCAACCTTGAGGATGGAGGGCAGCAAGGCTTCTCAAAGACAGCTCGTTCATAAGCATGTCTGAAGCTCAATAACAAGACAGTTTTGGGTAAATGACACGGCAGAGTGTGGCTGATCAGAGAACTGTTTAACGACAACGACAATGCTTCGCTAGGCTCATCTCTCATGCGGCTTATTCAATAAAAGCACAGAAGAAATATAATGCAAGAAGGACCTGACTGCAAAGGGAGACTTGAAACGTGTTTCAAAATATGTGCCTCACTAAGTAAAAGCAGCAGCAGGACTGCATGTGTGCATGTGTGTGCGCGTATGTGCGTGTGCAGAATAAATGCAACTATTTTCCCCGTCTAGCCATCTCTGCCCCGCAGCTCACCCAAACCTACTATAAGGACCGTGTCACCCAGAGACAGCTGACAATCATGCTGCAGAGCTGGCGCCCAGGCCTGCCGCAATCCCAGCCTGCTCAGCCTGCTCAATGCAGACTCGGACAGAAACACACTGCCCGGAAGACAGAGATTGCACCAGCCGGGGACACCAGTGCGCAGTGAGTTTCATCACCCTCTCAGCTGTCCGGGATTGGGACACTGGTGCTCTGATGACAGCAAACAGCAGCCTGCATCGTCGGGCACATGTCCACAAGTCCCACTGCCCAGGCATGGAGCCAGAACAGGAGCAGAGAGAGGCGCAGACCAGGCACCACTGCAGGACCAAGGACGAACGCGGCGCAGACTGGAGCCCACATCAGCTCTCACCGCGTCCCCTGATTACACACTCTTGTTAACATTTATCACAGCAGCCTGCAAAACTGACGTCTCCCAGGGACTGCGCCTTCTGTCATCTCTGGCTCCCATGACAGCCTCAAGAGTGTTACACTCAACAACTACAAGAGTCAATTCCCAATTTCACAGGCTGAAGGAAGGGGAGCCATTCAGAATGAAATAGGATACTTTGAAGGTAGCAGCCTTACTCTGAACCATTATGATTTACATTTTCTCCTCCTGTTCACTTCTACTCTTTTCGGAAGGTACCAGGACCAAAAAATAGAAAAGGCAGATGCATGCATGACGATAGTAATAATAATCCAGCATGTAAAAGTACTCATGAAATCCTAAAAAACCCTACACCTCTGCTACTGGACACATAGTGATTTTCTAAAATCTCTTTAACCTTTAAATTCCTTGCGCCCTTTTAAATTCATGGCCCAAGACATGCTCCACCACCACCTCAAAATAGAGGGCCCACAGAATTCATTAGTCTCACCTAGGACAACAGAAAACTGGCAACAAAGTTTGTTCTTTCTGTAAGTCATAAGGACACACATTTGAAAACGTACACAGAGAAGTTAAAAATCGGTAGATCTGCTTTATCTGAGAGAAAGTATCTGCCAAAAAAATGAAGATCACAAGTAGTCACAAATATCCAGGTTGATAAACATGTGATGAGTGAGAACATACCAGCAAGCTCTTCAAGCGGCTTCAGTCATTCGAAGAAACAATTACACAAAAATGCACAGATCTTTTCAGTTACTTTGTTATTTCCATAACCCCTGACCCGATTGGAGTATTCTGACAATCATAATGAAAAGAAAGACTCACCAACAGAAGCTGAGTTTTTAAGCACTGACTCCTTTGGGGCACCTTTTTCAATCCGGAGTGTGGCCCACTGTTCAAAGAAACGAGTATTAATTTAAACTCGCAAAGACACATGGGAAAATTATTCAATCACGCTTATACAGAGGTGAAATTAGACATCAAATCCTGGTACTTTTCACATTAATGAGCCACTCCAGTTAATCTGGTGTTGTGGCATGACAAGTCCTAGGTGTGCCCTTATCTTAGTCACTGATGAAGGCCCCGTAAATACAGGAACTATATTCGCCCTATCTAAATCCCCTTGCATCCATCTGTGCCCCGATAAATTACCCTTGAAGGCCATAAATTACCCTTGAATTACCCTTGAGGCATGGTGGGTAGGAGATGGGTTTTGACATTAAGAAGGTCTGGGCTTGAGGGCTGAAGGGGTAGCTAAGTGGTAGAGCACTTGCCTAGCTTGGGCAGGGCCACATTTTGATCCATAGCACTGTTTTTAAAAAAAATCAGAGTTTGAAAAGACTTGATGCTTCTAGGCCTCAGTATTCTCATCCTAAAAGGAGGATAATCATTCCTATCCCACAGGGTTGCTGTCAGGATTAAATGACGAAACTCATGCAAAGACCTAAATACAGGGCACAAAGCCTAACAGCTATTGCCATAGCAAACTAGGAATTCAGGCATGAGTTTCATTTAAAAAGGCAGGAGACACAAGCTTGCAGAGGGCTAAGGATGTAGCTTAATGGCAGGGAGCCTACCTAGCATACATAAGGCCCTGGGTTCGATCCCCTGCACAGCGAAGAAAAGAAAGAAGCAGCAGTCATGGAAAGCTGGAAAGAATCAGTGAAATCAGTAGCTACAGTAAACCACCCATCCACTTGGTTGCTTATCTACTAAAATGCCTGGGGGAAATGGCATGATTATGAGGATCTGGAGTTTGAGAGAATTCAAAAACTGGAAAAACAACTCTCACTTTGCTTTGACTATATGTAGAAGTATAGAAAGATACCAAAATGTGATTTTCTCTTTTTTTTGCTGTTGTTGTTTTGTTTTGTTTGAGACAGGATCTCACACATGTAATCTAGCAGGCTGCCTTGAAGTCACTACATAGCCCAGGCTGGCCTCAAACTCATGATCCTCCTGCCTCAGCCTCCCACAGCTAGGATTGAATTTTTTTTCTTTATATATTTCCTATGCATTTCTAAACTTGTTGACTCCTTAACATCAAAGTTCTTCTTTAAACATCATAGTTTCAAAAGTATAAGTGAACTTTTTCAACTCAGATTCTAGAAAATCTCCTAATGCTGTTTTTTAGCACAAGAAACAAGGGCTGTGGGTGGGCACTTATCTAGTGCACAGGAGGCCCTGGATTCACTTCTCAGAACCACCCCCTAAAAAAACCACACAATTACAATGATATCTACAGGGTTACAATTCAGAAGCAAGCAATGTCTAAACTAACTGATTTGAGAGGGAAGAAAGACATAAAAGCATTGTAATAATTATAATTGGTGACAAGCACCCAGAAAGGGCCAAAAAGGCAGAGTTATTAATAAATGAAGGCAAAACCTCAGTTATTGTGAGGTTCAGACCAGGTGTATCAACCAGAGGACTAAAAACTTTTGTCAGATAAACAGGAAAACAATTGAGAACAAGTATCTTAAAACCTACGTAGGGAGGTCAAGGACTGTGGTGTGGCCTGGCTGCCGCGATGCCTGCATAACAACCCAAAGCCAAGTGGGCACTGTCGGGCACTGAGACAGACCTATAAATAGAGGCCTAATCTTCCCGGCTTGGTGGGAGGTCACCGTCAAGGGCCAGGCGTGGTGCCGACCTGGCTGCACCCTTTTCTGTCCTCACAGACCCTGACTCCCGTCTGTTCTCCGCTAAGATAAAGGTTCATTTCGTGGTTTTTCACTTAAATCTTTGGCACCCATTATCATTTGTAGGTCAATCAAAGGCAGGACAAAACAAAATTTTGTGAACTATTATTACTGATCTCATAACTCACTTTCTATTGTGGGCATAAGATTTTATATTTCAGGTAAATGTAGTTCTCTTAGACTAGAACAATCATCCCAAGCTCATATACAATGGAAAATACTGGTGTTTTGTGGCAGTTAATAGCTGTTATACCCACCCATGAAATATTCAACTGTCAGTGGGATAGAAGGTCTATCCCTTATACTGGGGTAGGTCTTTAAAGAGGTGATTAATTTAAAATGAAGCTTAGAGAGGGCCCTGCTCCTATCTGACTAGTGCCTCAGAAGAGGAAATGGGGGGTGTGCTGCACAGAAAGATCAGGTGGGGCCACGTGCAAGCCAGGAAGGGGCCTCAGGTCGAAGCCCAGCCGCCCCACCTGGCCTCGGAGTCCCGTCCCCCAGAGCAAGGGACACTGCTCCCAAGCCAGGCCTGCTGCAGAGTCTCAGGAGGCATCAGGCCTCCTACAAAATGCAGTTTCCTATGCAGGGAGAAGGAAGCTGCGCCCGTGCCCTGCAGCCAGCCAAGAGAAGTGCATGCAGCGCTTCCTCACTGCAGGCATCCCAGGTGGAGGACATTAACCTCTTGGGGATCCATTTCATCATCTCTAAAATGGGGACAATACGGGTGGCTGAGAAAATGAAGAGAATTTCTCCAGTGCCCCCCATACAGCAGGCCACCAAGTACAACAAGGATGGCTTCCTCCTTCCTCCTCATACTTCACACTTCACCTAGACGCCAAACGTGACCCAGACCACTAGACAGCACATCTTTGTGACAGCTTTCTCTCTTGGGCCACCCAGCTCCTCCACCCCAGAGGGCACGCCCCAGCATGAGGGCAAAAAATCTCTTTCCCAACACCGGGGGTAGGCGGCGAGGGTCCCAAGGACACAGGTGGTTTCTAACAGCCCTGCCCATGCTCCAACCAGGCTCTGCACCCCACAAAAGCTGAAGAACACTTATCAATCAGGTGTTCTCATTTCTTAAATTCCAGCTCTGAGAGAAAAAAGGGAGCCGTCCAAGACTGACCACTAAGAAGTACTGTCAGTCTGATTCTAAAGCTTAAGCCAAAAACTTGAAAAATTGTGATGCTGTCACCCAGACAATTATGACTTCCAATTTTTATATTATAACGACACTTAAGGATTGACAAAACACAGGGAAAGGGGAGGAGGAAAATGCATAAAATTATATAAAAATTCAAATTAAAAGGTTTGCTCAAATAACAGCTGGCTGCCACCTGTAGTGGGAGGAAAGTCTCTTGGCAGCTAAGAACTCAGGCTCCAGATGCAGATCAAAGTCCCAATTCCAGGGCCTGGGGATTTAGCTCAGTGGTTAGAGTGCTTGTCTTGCAAGCACAAGGCCAAGTTCGATCCCCAACACCACAAAAAAAAAAAAAAAAAAAAAATTCCCAATTCCACCACTGACCATGGTCCACCACTCCCTGGACAAATGTACTCTCTGAGCCTCTATCCCCAATGCTTTTAGTACCAGCAACGTTAGAGCCCACCTTAGAGGGCCACTGTGGAGTCAAGATCAGTGAAACCACGATCCCTTGGCAGCTTGTCTTTGTTTTTACTTCCATCACACACAGCAGGGCCTTCTAGCACATTTAGTATACTTTCAACATCATTATCTGTGTAAGAGAAAGTATCTCTTACACAGAGGTATTGATAACTATCTGAGAATTATGACATTCTTATTTAAAAAGACAAAAAACTAATGAGTGGGCAGAGGAGAGAGAGAAGGGAAGGAATAACATATAAGAGGCAAAAAGAATCTGCTCTGTATAGGTGCTAACACAGCACAGATCTGGACGAATCAAATCAGAGCCTCACACAAACAAACAAATACATAAAACAGTAACGAAGAATGTCCCAAACTAGGCATGGTGACACAAACTATAATCCCAGCACTCATAGACAGGGCAAGAGTATCCCAAATTTGAGACCAGCCTAGACTACCTAGCTACACCCTGTCTCAAAAACAAAAACAACCAGGCATGATGGCGCACACACCTGTAATCCCAGCACTTGGGAAGCTGAGGCAGAAGGATTGCTGCGAGTTCGAGGCCTGCCTGAATTACCTAGTGAGACCCCTGTAACAAGAAACAAAACAAACAAACAAAAAGTAGCAAGTGCTTTCATTTCCTTTCCTCATTTAATCTACAGAAGAACCCAGTGAGGCATACTCTTATAAACCCAGTAGAAACCAAGGTTTAGATGTTAAGTGATCTGCCTCAGGCCACAAAGCCAGAAATCTGGAGGAACCTCTTTGTGCCTTTATCTTACTCCTCAAAAGTGTTGGGAAAATTAGTCCTTCCTATATGTAGATCGCCGGTATTATCTGATAATTTATATTTTATATATCATTTCTTTCTTTCCACTCCATCAATTCTTTTTTTTGGGGGGGGGGCTGGGGATCGAACTCAGGGCCTTGCACTTGCTAGGCAAGTGCTTGCTCTACCACTGAGCTAAATCCCCAACCCCAGTTCTTTTTCCTAAATTTTTATTAATGCATGTTTGCACTACATACTGATTGCATTCATTGTGAGGAGTTGGTGCATGTACATAACATGTCTTAACCTCTCCATCAATTCCATATTCTCTTTCCATTCTTTCTCTCTAATTATGAACCTTAGACCAAACAAATAGCAACGCTTCCCTACTCTGTCCCTAGTCATTAACTTTACAATTAACTTTCCTGGTTGAGAACAGACCCTTTCAATGTTTAATCCATGCTCCTGTTGGATAAACAAGCATTTTATACACGCACGCACACAAACACACACACGGACTCTGCCACCTGCATGGGCTGCCCTCTCCATTACCCCCTCAGCTGCAAACTTTACTTTTTATAGTTTGTATTCCTAAAAAAATTTCCCTCAATGTAAAGTTATCCCATTGACATATATATTGTCTAACAAATTATTATAGAAATCACTAAACTTTTTCAAGGCCAAGTATTTAAGCCTGGTCCTCACGTAGCTTGTCCTGTCAGGACCTATGCACACATGTAGGGATACCCAGCAGTACAGAAGATACGCAATAGGCGCTCAATAAGTGATTATGACATAAAGTGGTGAGATAAAAAAGAGACAGAGAACAGCACACAGCTATGTGTGATATGTAAATTATAACCAAAGAACTTTAAGAACTATCCAATTCTGATTTTAAAAGCCCAGAGAATATAATATTCTTGGGACTGGAATGCAATGAAAGAAAACCGTAGGCACTCCAGGCAGCCATAACCAACAAGTGATGGCTGCAATCCAATTCCATGTACACCCAGCATCCCTCTCTCCTCCTCCCTTGGCAAGAGAAGCTTTCCTTACACTGCCACCTTCCTAACTTCCGAACTCCATAGTGTGTCTCCCCCTATAACTGGAAAAGTGGTTTTCCTGAGAGAATTAAACTCATGACTGAGTATGAGTTCATCTCTGAAAGTCACTGTAACTCTAGGTGGATAGAAATTAAAACTGGGAGCCCAGCGAAACCAAAGGTCAGATTCTGGATCAGAGATTACCCCAACTACAGTAATTCACCAGGCTGAAAACACCTAGCTGGTCTCTTCCCTTGGCATCTAGTTAGCTGTCCCTGAAACACTAAAAGGGGACGGGATGAGTGTCTATGTGGGTGTGATGAGCCTTCCCCGGGTCTTGCTGGGGTAGGGACACTCTGCCAGGAGAATGCCTGGATCATTTCAGAGTTCTGAGAAGAGGCAGCACCGGCTAAGAGGACCAGCACTATGGCCAGGAATTCTAAAGGTCTGACAGTAGGATGCAGCTAAGAAACTAGAAAGTGTGACTGCACTCAGAATGGGACAGCAGTCAGAAAAGTCCAACCCAGAGAACATCTCCCAAGCAGAAACAGCAGAACTTCAAAGCATGAAGGCCGAGAATGAAAAATCAAACATTTTGCTGAGTGCAAGGGCTCAGCAAAGAAGTAGTCATGAAAAGGTCTGTACAGTAAAACAGGACATTGCCAGATGGAAGCCAGTGTCCACGGGTTAGAGATGTATATCTAGAAGCCACCCCAACATTGAGGCAGAGTGGATAAAGTTCCACAGGCAGACAGAAAATGGGAGCAGAGAAATGGAAACCCATATCAGAGGGTAAGGTAGAAAGAAGCTAGAGAAAGATGGCAGACTAAGTAATCGTGGGCTTTTTTAATACCTGCAAAGACATAGATAGCACCTAAGACATACGGGCATCCCTCTAAGGGCTTGACCTTTCAACTCATTAAGACAACTGTGTGAGAATAGGTGTTATTGTTACTCCTATTATACAGTTGAGTAAAATGAGGCACAAGAAGTAGATGACCCACATAAGGACACATACAAAAAACCAGAGCTGGCATTTGGGTACCAGATCTAAACAAAACTACACAGCCTGCAGGGCCTCTCAGTTAACTCCTGTTTCCACATTAACACAATCGAACCACTGAATTCTGAGGCTAAGCTCTCTGGACTGTAAAGGGCATAGCACTTGCCTTCCCTACCCTGCCAAGGCCTTTTGAGACTCACCAGAGCCTCAAAAGGGTTAGCCTGGTTCACAGAGCTCCCTGTAAGGTTTAGCCCGGTTAACAGATCTCCCTGTAAGGTTTAGCCCGGTTGACATAGCAAGGTTAAGCTGTTCCCTACGAAGTCTTTCATCTAACACTGTCCTCCACACAATTTGGAAACAAAACGTAGCAGCGCTGAGGTCAAAGAGTACACCTCTGCAACAGCACTTCAAGTGTCACCGGTTAGATAAAATTTCCATGAGTCCACTAAAATAAAATCAGATTTCCTTCTGACACCCTGCAATTGGCTTCTTATCTTGGGCATAAAGCAGAACACGATGCCTTTCCGGACGAGGATGCCCAGTGCCCCAAGGACCTCTGGAACCCGAGCTGTAAACAAAGGGCAGTGAAGGGACCGCTCAGGGCTTAGGAGCTATGAGCGGGCGCGCCGCTGCCAAAGGCTGTCGCAGGCTCCAGCTAATCAGTAGAGGATGCGGACGGCAGGCCTGGGGCACGGCAGGCCTGGGGCGCGGCGGACCCACCAAGTGGCCCGGAGGTCTCAACGGAAGAGAAGCTGCGGACGAGACGGGGACACCGACTCCCGGCCGCTGCCTTCGGAACCCGGCTCTGCCCCGCTCGGCGGTCGCAGCCCGGGCCCCGCCCCTATCCCTACCGCCCCGGTCCTCCGTCCCCAGCACCAGCCCCGGTCCCCCGCCCGGTCCCCCGGGGCCCCCGACGCCCACCTCTAGAGTCTTCACCAGGATCCTCATGTAGACCTCGGAGATGCCCAGCGACACCCCGAAGGCCGAGGGCAGCAGAATGAGGCCCAGCACCAGCGTCAGCCAGGTAGAGAGCACCTTGACGACCAGGTCCGCGCCCTCCATGCTTGCCGCGCGGAAGACACCGCCACTGATGCCGCCGTCCCGAGGTGGCCGGGCCGGACTCGCGCGACCTTTGCGACGGGAGAGGAAGGAAAACTGAGAACCGCGCGACCGCCTTGTTTCCGCCTTCCTTCTTTCTTCCTTCCTCTCCGACTCCCCCAGCCGCGGTCCACTCTCCGCCAGGGGCCGGGGCGGAGGGGCCAAAGCAGCGCAGCCTCAGGGACCGCAGAGCGAGCGACTCCGGGCGCTTGGAGCCAGGATCCCGCGGCGCCCGCCCGCCCCGCGCGCGCTAATACGCCCGGCCCCGCCCCGCGGCTCCTGACCCCGCCCCGCCGGCTCCTGACCCCGCCCCGTCCCCGCCCCCAGCCGCTCGGGGCGCCCATCCGCCCTCCCGGGAGGCCCCGCCCAGCCGCCGTCCACGCCACGCCCCGCGCGGAGGGCGAAGCGCCTGCCCACCCGAGGTCGGCACGGCGGGCGGGGCTGACAGCGTCTCTCGCGGTAAGGTTCGGGGTCCTCCGGCTGGAAGGACCCGCAAGGCCACCGGACCGGGTCAGAACAGTGCAGACGGCGGTGGGCAGACCAGGCGTGAGACGAGGCGGAGGCGGGTCGCAGCGCCCCTCCTTGGCGGGTCCTGGCGGCGCCGGGCCGTGCGTGGTGCGGCCCCCACCGGGCGCAGACGGCGGGAGAGGGTTTAGCGCTGGACCGCGCCCTCCTGTACCAGCTGCAGCCCCAGAGACCCGGGTCGCCGCGTGGGTGTGGTCGGTGCCCCGCGGAGGAGCTGTGCCTCTCTCTCGCCGGCGGTTCAGTTTGGGAGGTGCTTTGTAAACAGTGAGGCTTTGTACAGCGACCAGAGGCTGCTCGCCTTCGCTGGATGAGCAGGGAGGCCAGGGGTGGCCCCGCTGTGTCCTCGGCTCACTGGAGCGCCCTCCCCCTGCAGTGGGGACTCGCCTCCCTTAACCGTGTGTTTCTGAACAGATTTCCACACTTGTAGTAACTTCATGAAGGCCAGAAGTCTGAAATCAAGGTGTCTGAGGAGCCAGGTTCCCTCCAAAGGCTCTGGAGGAGAATCTTTCCTTGCTAGATCCTGGGACTCCCAGAGTTTCTCCATTTGGGTAACTCCAATCTCCCAATCTCTGTATCTATCTTCTATGCTTCCCTCTCTCTCCTAGGAATAGAATTTAAAACCTAGTGCGTTCTAAACAAGTACTCTGCCGCTAAGCTACATCCCAACCTTTTTATTTCTTATTTTGAGGCAAGATCCCACTAAATCACTAAATTGCCAGGGCTGGGCTTGAAATTGAGACCCTCCCACCTCTGCATCCCAGAGTGCTGGGATCACAGGTGTGCACCATCACACCTGCCTCTTTTACAGTGACATTTAATCCTGGATTCTGGGCCCACCCTAATCTAGCATGATGCAGCCTCAAAATCCTTCACTTTACAATTACACTTATTTTGTAAATACTTTTCCAGATAAGGTCACATCCACAGATTGCAGCCATCAGGGCTTGGTCAGATCTTTCGGGGGACTGCAGGTCAACTCACTGCACTTCCCTTCTCTGTTGTTAGGGAACTAGAGCTATGTACTGTATTTAAAACTTAAGAAAAAATTATGCTGAGGGTAAATGTTCCACACTCATGATATGTAGTTAAAGGCAGAGAAGCAATAATAAATGCTGAATAAAACAGAATCTACCTTTTCACCAATTGTCCTTGCATGTATTTTTAATTGCACTCCCTTTTTCTCTCAAGATGGCCTGGTTTGTGGCTCTCCACATGCCAAAGATTAAAACTAGACCCGTATCTTTCCTATCCACTAAGCTAAAATCAAAGTGGATCAAAGATCTAAATATTAAAACAGAAACACAAAATCTGCTGGAAGATAGAATAGGTTGAACTCTTGAAGACATAGGCAGAGACTTTATGAACAAATCCCCAGTTGCCCAGGAAATATCACAAAGAATCAACAACTGGGATCTAATCTTATTAAAAAGCTTTTGCACAGCAAAAGAAACCACCAACACAGTGAAGAGACAAC
This sequence comes from Hystrix cristata, assembly GCA_004026905.1. Lineage (NCBI taxonomy): Eukaryota > Metazoa > Chordata > Mammalia > Rodentia > Hystricidae > Hystrix > Hystrix cristata. Next base: position 24,771 of record PVJO010010409.1, read on the forward strand.
CCACTGGGAAAAAATTTTTGCCAGCTGTCCTGTGACAAAGGACTAACATCTCAAATATATAAAGAACTCAAAAAAGGCAAACCCCCCAAACTTAAAGACCCAATCCAAAAGTGGGCAGTTGAAATGAATAGACACTTCTCAGATGAAGAAGTAGAAATAGCAAATAAACACATGAAAAAATGTTCAACATCACTGGTCATTCGAGAGATGCAAATTAAAACAACCCTGAGATTCTATCTCACTCCAGAAAGAATGGCTGTTATCAACAAATCACCCAATAACAAATGTTGGAGGAGCTGTGGAGAAAAAGGAACACTTTTCCACTGTTGGTGGGAGTGTAGACTGGTGCAACCGCTATGAAAATCAGCATGGAGATTCCCCAGAGAACTAGTACTAGAGGTTCCATTTGAACCAGCCCTTTTCCTTCTTCATATCTTCCCAAAAGAATTAAAAGCATCATAGCACAGTGATACATGCACACCCATGTTTATAGCGGCACAGTTTGTAATAGCTATATCTTGGAAACAGCCCAAATGCCCATCAACCTAGGAATGGGTAAAGAAAAACGTGGGTTTTTTTGTACAGTGGAATACTACTCTGCCATAAAGAACAATAAGCTTGAGATATTTCCATGTAAATGGATGCATCTTAAAATCATACTGTTAAATGAACTAAATCGGACACACATATTTAAATACTGCATTGTTTCTCTGGTGTGAGAAACTGAAAATGTAAAGAAATACTCAAATGTATTATATTGGGAAAGGTAAGAAATGTTCAAATGGGAAAGGGAACAAGGGAAGGGGAGGTGGAAAGGAACAGAGGGACAAGAGAACTAAATAGAAGGAAAAATTTTGTGAATAAGGGGGGAGGAGGGGTGAAGGGAGGGGAGAGGAATGTAAAAAACGAAGCAACAAGATATATCATGTACAGGTACAAATCCCCTATGATGAATGTTATTGCTATGTACATCTAAAATGTACCATTAAAATAAAATTTTTTTTTAAAGGTGGGAAAAAATGGCCTAATTTGGATTAAAAAAAAGTCACGGGCTCCCCTTTGCACTGCATGATTTCTGGTGCCCCTTCCATCCTGAAATGCCCACTCCTCACCTTTGAAGCCATTCTGCCCTTCAATGTCCTGCCCTCAACCAGCTGGGTGTGGACGTGGAAGCCCTCTGTCACCACCTGAAACCCAAGACAGTGCAGGAAACAGAACAAAAGGGACTGGTGTCCGGGCCAAAGCTTTGTTAATGTGAGTGAGCAACCGCAGGGCTCTTGCGAACATGGATTCTGGGTCTGAGAGCCAGCGATGGGGCTTGCGATTCTGAAGTCCTAACAAGCACCCCGGTGATTCTAACTTTGGTCTACAGATCTCCCTTTGAGTTTAAACCTCAGGGTTTGGTCAAAATGGGCAACTTTAGAGCTGGAGATTTAGCTCAGTGTTGCAGCACTTGCCTAGCAAGCACAAGGCCCTGAGTTTGATCCCCAGCACCCCCCAAAGGGGGCTGTACTTTACATTAAATTGATAATAAAGGGCCAAAGCTCTGACTACCAAGGAAAAGATAATTTATTCCAAAGAACTAGCTCTTTCCTGAGAACTGTGTTGTTTGCGTCTTCTTCAAGCCCTTACTTTGACAGAACTGTGCCCAGTGTAAACACATTTTAGGGTAAAGGCCTGTAGCAGTTTTCAGTACTCCCAGGAACACACATCTTTGGCAAATAATGTGTCCTACCTGGAGCCAAGTGACAAACATTGGTTTAAGAGGTGGGTGTGCTATCAAGAGTTCCAGCACTGTGACAAAAATCCCTGAGATAACCAGCTTATAAAGAAGAAAGGCCTGTTTGGCCTTAGGGTTTCAGAGGTTTCCGTCCATGGCTGTCTGGTGCAGTTGCTTTTAGGCCCTTGGGGAGACAGGATACTATCATAGGAAAGTGTGGAGAAGAGCTGCTCACTTGACAGGGCCAGGGAGAAGCAGTTGGGTCCAGTCCCCTCAAGGACACACCCCCAGTGCCCTGGCTTCCTTCACTAGGCCACACCTCTAGAGGGTTCTACCAGTTTCCAGTGGGGCTGGGATCTGGGAGGACATTAAGATCCAAACTATCGCAGTAGAGTGCAACAGAAAAATCTGGAGCAGAGCAGGTTGTTGAAGCATTTAACTCGACAATCAGGTCTTACATTGCATGTCTTCAATCTCTTTATGAGGTGTTTATCCTCTGACTTCATTTTACACCTTTCGAGATCTGTAGATTTCCTTAGTCACCCCTCTGTGGCGTACTTGGCATCCAGAGCTGCATGCTTCATCTCTGTCTCTCTGCTCATGACTCCATCTCTTCTCCTCTGCACAGAATGTCACCTTGTCCCACACTGCAAAGCCAGCAGCGACACCCAAACAGCCACTGATTAAAGCCCAAATATGGAACATACGAGTTTAAAGATTGACATGCCTATAGGGATAAAAGAGTCCTTTCTCTCCATTCTGCCCAGGTGAGGTATTAGAGGCTGAGAAATGGACTCATGACAGACAGATTGGCAAAGACAAAGCATACAAGCTTGTCATATGCTCAGGGCATCCCAGAAAGGCAAGCACTCAATAAGGGCAATTACGAGCTTACACCCTCTTCAAAGGGGATGGGACCTGGGGCTGTAGGCAATTTTACAGGAAGAGCAGATGATGTTTAGGGGAGATGATCAGGCCTGAAGAACACTGCCAGGGTGAAGACAAATTTCTCCTCCACCTCTCAAGTTTCATTGTAATGAACTGGCAAAGGAGAAAAAGCATACACCTTTATTAACATGCCAAAGGGAGAAAATTTTAGGAATGTGATTATGCACTAGCAGTATCACCCAGAAATTTATGCTCCTTTTTCTACATGGAAGGAAGAGAAAGGGAGATTTAGGTTCCAAGAAGATTCTCTTTGGAATTTGAACCCAAGGGGCTGGCATTATTTTGTAGGAATCTTGTGTGGGAAGTGTGTCCAAGACAATTCTGTTCCTTAGAGACAGTCCACTTTTGTTGCCTGGTTTTAATGCAGATAAGACAATTCCAGAGAATCTCTCCCAGCTTTTGGATGGGCAGAGGGAATGTGTCTTAGTTACTTTTCTCATGGCTAAGACAAAATACCCAACACCCAAAGTTAAAGGAGGAGAGGTTTATTTAGCACACAGGGTGTAAAGGTTTCAATTCGTAGTTGGCTGGCTCTAAGGCAGGGTGGTACAGCAGAGAGGCATCACAGAGGAGAAACAGTTCATGGCAGGTGGAAGGCAGCAAAGTAGCAAGGAGCAAAGGACAAACCACAGCAGCCCTCTTTCTGCCCAGTTCTATCCAGGCTACACACCCTTAGGGAGGGTAGCACTCACACCCAGGATGGGCCTGCCAATTATCCACACCCAGCACCACACACTCAATAGGATGGTCAGACCTGACATCAGCTGACTCTGGGATCCCAGCACTGCCTCTCAGGACCTGTATGTAGAAGTTCTTGGGGGTTTCCTTGAGACTTGGGCAGTATTAAAGGACACAGATGCCAAGAAAAGCTTGGTGTGGTGGCTTTCCTCACAATAGCCTACCCTGCTTTCTCTAGGGTGTGTTCTTCTATCTTGCTTTTTCCTCTTTCACTTGGCCCAAGAGTTTCTCACTCTTCACTTTTACTTTTTCAAATAAACTTTGCCACTGCTTTTTGCTTGTTTCATTCAATTCTCCGTTCAGGATGGGAAGCACCTGGAATCTAACTCCAGAAGGAGTGCTGAGCAACCCAGAACCAGATAACATTTAATTGGCAAGTCATTTTTAGGAGGACCTAACTGATAACATTTTGGCACAGCCAGGAGATTCTGATAACACAGTCATCTAGTAAACAGTCTAGATCCCTTTGGGGAAGACTGGGAGACAGATTAGTGTTATAAGATTTTGGCAGGTTTTATGGGGATCAGCTTTCATTCCAGAGGTTCTAGGTCTATAAACTGGCTCAGATCCAGGAAATAATTGAGAAACAAGCACTCTCTGTGATTCTATTGTAGACAGCTAAATTAGATAGAAATTAATATACAGACAGGGCTGGGCCCTTGAGGGAGTCAGTGCAGAAGGTGAGAACACATCAGAACTGGCTGGAGGCACATCTGAAGAAGGCCTCAAGATTAAAGTCACAATGGCCAGATTTACATACTACCCTAAAGTATAAATGGAAGTTTGAGATTATACTGTAATTGGTACCATCCTTTTAGGATTTCCCATAGAAATAGACCATTACCTCACTAGGTGTGGACCATTATCTCTCACCCAGTAAGACTAAATCGGGCATGGTGGCTCATGCCTGTAATCTCAGCACATGGGATGCTGAGGCAGGAGGATCGCCCTGAGTTTGAGGCAAGCCTGGGCTACATAATTCAAGGCCAGCACGAACTACATAGTGAGACCTTGTCTCAAAAAAAAAAAGACTAAGACAACTGAAATTATCGGTCAAATTTAATGAGGTCAGCCATATGCCCTTGCTACATGCCCCGCTTCCCTATTGGATCAATAAGGCTATACTTGTAACCTTATTGGTTGATTATAGTTTGGCCCACATTGTACCCACCTTATGATTTTGCTACATAAAACATTTTTGAAGAGATTGCCATGGCAGCAACCCATTTGGGGCCCTCCTGTCTCTCAGGAGCTATTCCTATTCCCCAATAAATATTTCCTGCACTTAACCTCTTTCGTCCTTTGGAATTCATTTTCTGATTTCAGGGGACACAAACTTGGCACATCTGACATATAGAAGGTTGGGAGTTATATCTTTCCTATGTCAATTCAAATTGGGCTTCTACTGATAAACCCAAAACACTTCTGCTTATGTCTTTTACAGAACAGCTTTTCAGAGCTACTACTGTGTCTGCAGTTTCTCAGAATAATCAGCTCAGCACATGCCAACAAAGGGTATTTCAGGGTGCCATATTCTGGTGTCCTATGCTGTGTGGTGGGTTGGTGTGTCCCAAGCGCCAGCACAGGCACCCTGCACTCACAGTCCTATAGATGGTGCCCATGCCACTGTGCCTTCTCCATCTGTCACACCATCTTTCATCAGCACGCTGGTGTGCCATGTGTCTGATGGTAGGAGAGTCTCGAAAGGAAAGAACATGTACTTCATACCTGTTACCAGAGAGAGAGGGTCCCATGGGGATTCTCCTCAGGTTCTTGGTGTCCTGAACAAAGAATTGGACAAGAAATACAGACAAGGCAGGGAAAGTGTACATTTATTGAAGGCGGATAAGAGGCATGCTTTGCAGAGTGCGAGTGGACAGAGAAAAGTCTCACAGTGGCCAGAGAATAAGGGCAAGGGGCTTTTTGTATGCCAGAATCCTGGGATAGCTTCTCTCTCATGCAGATAATGCAGCGGGATATTTGTCCTATCAAACCATTACTTGGCCTCCAGTCAGATTTGAACTGCCCTGTGGAAACACTCGCTTGGCTTCTGTCCTTGTGTAAATGAAGGCCTGAGGAGAGTGTATTCCGATCAGTCTCACAAACATACCAGATTCAAATGAGGGATTGAGGGTGTTGCTTTCTGATTGGTTCCCTGCAGGAGCCCTGGAGTCACTTTGGGTCCTGTGTTCTTCACACATCCTCTGGTTTTTATGACTTCCAACACATCCCCTCCAATTGGTTGTTCTAGCCCTGATCGCCTATCTTATTTCTAAGTATGTATCAAATGTTTTTCTTAATCCTAGTGTACTCCTCCATTTTTATCACCTGTGCAGCCTCTTTCAGTCAGCGGTTGAATTTGATAAATTTCAGGTCACCTGGTTAATCAGAATGTCTTCCTCTGGGACTCTCTGACTCCACCATGACAGCACTTTAGATTTGCAGTATTCCTAGGAACTGGCAGAATCCCACAAAAAGTAAGTCACTTGTTTTTTATTTTTTCCTGGGGTATGTGTGTGTGTGTGTGTGTGTGTGTGTGTGTGTGTGCGCGTGTATGTGTGTTGGTGATTGAACCCAGGGCCTTGCAAAACACTCTACCACTTAGGTACACCCCCAACCTCCTTTTTCTTTCCTTTTCCTCCCCCTGCAGTACTGGGAGATAAGCCCAGGGCCTTTGAACTGAACTACATTCCCCACCATTTTTTTTGAGACACAGTCTTGCTAAGTGAGACAGGGTCTCATTAAATTGCTGAATTGCCCAGGGTGGGTTTGAACTTACAATCTTCCTGCCTCAGTCTCCCAGAGTGCTGGAATTACAGGTATGTACCATCACACCTGGCTGTTTTTTAAAGAAAGATTACAGAAGGCCAAAATCTTTACCGCAGCATGTGACACCTCTGGAAAGGGCAGAGAGAAGATGACAAAGTAATAAAAAAAAATTTTAACTAAGAGATGATTTATTTAAAGGTGGAGAAAAAGGGGGAAGAGAGAGATGATAGTAGCTACTTGATGAGTAGGGAGCATTCAAAAGCAAAATACTGGTAGTAAAACTGAATAATAATAAAAATGCTGGTAAACATTTCCATAAAGACACTGCTCAGAGCTTGGGCAACTTAATGGCTTAGTTAGATCCTGTCTCAAAATTAAAAGGAGCTGAGTGAATTAAAAAGCTCCGTGTGAAAACTTTGTGTTCAATCCCCACTATAAAAAAAAGGAAACGAGAGAAAGAGAAGAAAGGAAAAGAAAGAAAAACTGGGCCAAATATGGTGACACATGCCTGTAATCACAGCACTTGAGAGGCTGAGGCAGGAGGATCGCTGCAAGTTTGAGTCCAGCCTGGGCTACACAGTGAGTTCAAGGCCACACTGAACTACATATAACCTGTCTCAAAAAAACAAAAAAAGAAAAAAAGAAATGAAAAGAAGAAAGAAAGATAGAAACTGCTTGTTCACTCACAGATCTTCTTTAGGAATCTTCAGTCACTTCGTTCTCACTAAAACCCTTACATAATTTACTCATGGACTCCCAGATACACCACTCCAAAATATTCCGCTTTGGCCGCTGAATATTTCCAACTGCAGGAACATGAGAAACAGGAGCTTCAAGAAAGGACATCACAACTGCAGCAAGCCATGAATATTCCCATTCGAAAGATGCCTGCCCTAAACCATGATAAGACGATAACTATTACCAGCTCACGCATGATACCAGAGGAATCTACAAGTGTTACCCCAACAATTTCCTCCCATGAGTTTGCCTTCCCACAGTTTCCTGGATGGTCTGGCCACTTCTTTGAAGGATGAGCTTTGTCCAGGATGCCAGGAGCCCTGAGGCCCCGCTGTGAGCCATCTTTCACCCAAGTGTCTTCTTCATGATGTGTGCTGCATGTATTAATAAATTGTATGCTTGGATACAGTCTGAACAGGTACACACTCACTGTGCTGACTGTTATAATGTACATCTAAAATGTACCACTAAAATAAGAAAAATTCTAGAAAAAGAATTATACTGTAAGAAGACAAGGCAACAAACTGCCTCCCAAGACCCCCAACTCCCCAGAGATGGTCCCGGAGGCATCAAGGAGGAGGAGAGCAAAAGCAAAACACCAAATTGTTTGAAAAGATAACAGGAGATTAAAATATAGATTAATGAAGTACTCAGCAGGATCACAGCAGACAGGCTGCCCTATCTCACGATGTGTCTTCCAGGGTGTACTTTTCTTCTGCTTTTTCCTCTTTCACTCAGCCCAAGCGCCCTCTGCAGAGCCAGTTTCTCCCTCACTCTTCACTTTTTCAAATAAACTTTGCCACTGCTAAGAAAAAAAAAAATTAATTCACACACTCCTTCACAGAGATCAGAGGAAGTGATGAAAGTGCTCGCTTATACATCGATAGTCCTCAATCTCTTGAACGCCAAAGGCAGCGCGCCTGCTGTTGATGTCACGGGGCAATAGTATCGCGCAGGGAGCTTGGCTACCAGGATGCCCTGGTGGAGGGCTAGCCTCTGTCCTGTGGGCACTGGTTTCCATAGGAAATATGGGTGTACTTTCCACTCCTGACACATGAACAGAATTCTCTCATTTTGGAAGGGGAGACCAAATTGTTTCACGAAGGCCCCTGAGACTCTGCAGGGAAGGCTTAGATTGGATTTTTCTCTCCTGCCACATAAATGTGGTTGCCTAGGAAGAGATCTTCTGTTTCCCAAATGCGGATGACATTTGAGAGTTAGCTACCTGATCAGCCACTATGTGCTGGCACCATACTGTGCGCTGTCCTTGTACCCTCCTGTTAACCCGCTGACGATCTGTGAGGTAGATGTCGTCACCATCCCATTTATAGAGTATGGGCACTGTGGGTAGCCTTGATGGAATATAAGGGACAGAAAGAAGCTGCTGCTTCACTACTTTGTCACTTGTCACTTGCTACTCCTGCTGTGCCCCTCTGCCATGGAGCCAGTCAACTATGGACCAAAACCTTTATGAACTGTGAGCCAAAATAAACATTTCTTTCTTTAAAAAAAAAATAAAATAAATTGCATGCCTCTCTTGTTAATCTGTCTTTTTTATGGAGGGGTGATTATTTGAGGGTGTCTCTCAAAGCTCATGTGTTGGAAACAATCCCTGATCAACAGGGTTGTGAAGTGTGACCTTTAAGAAGAGATCAGGTTATAAGGGCTCTGCCTTCATACATGGATTGATGCTGTTATTTTGGGAGTAGTCTCCTGATAAAGTATGAGTTCGGCCCTCTTCCTTCTCTCTCTCTTTCTTACCTATGTGAAGCCCTCCACCATGTTCTGATGCAGCAAGGAGGCCCTCACCAGGTGAAGACTTCCTAGTTTCCAGAAGCCTTAGCCAAATACATTTCCATACTTCATAAAATACCAAGTCTATATTATTCTGTTAGAGCAACATAAAGCAGACATAGACAGAAAATTGGTACCAGGAATGGGATTCTTGCTATAAGAAATGTCTGGGAATGTGGGAGACTCTGGAACTGGTAGAGGTTGGAATGATTTGGGAGAACATAAGAGAAAAAGTCTAGACTGCCACAATCAGTGTTAAGAGCCATTCTGAAGAAGACTTAAAAGGAGAGAAGAGCTATAGGGCACATCAGGTTCTTCTTTCGAGTGACTTGAGAGGCGTGACCAGAATAACAATAGAAATATGGATAGTAAAGGCCCTGCTTATGATCTATCCACTGGAAATGAGAAGCAAGGCGTTGGAAATTTCAGAAAAGGCCATCCTTGTTATAAAAAGGCAAAGAACTTGTGTGAACTATTTCCATATGCAGGGTTTTATGGAAAGCAGAATTTAAGGGTGATGAACTAGGATATCTGATGGAAGAATTTTCTAAGCAAAATATTGCAGGAGTTTTGTGGCTACTTTTAAATACTGGTAGTAGTACACTTAGAAACAGTGGAGATGAGGAGTCACTCCTTTCCTCCATTTAATCCTAGACAGCCCCCTACAGTTATTCCTGCTTCCACTGTTCTCAGAGGTAAAAAAAAATAACAAAAGCTTAGGAGATCACCTGATGATCTAGGCAAGAGCACATGCACGTTGGATCTCCTAGCCTGACCCTCTGGTCACCTTTACCCAACTTCCACCTCATTTCAGGCTCATAAATATGCATTGCATCTCATAAATATAATTAAAATCAGTGAATTCTGGGATAAACATGCATGCTAAGAGGCATCCTGTCAATCATTCCTAGCAAATCACACCTAGAGATTCAATGGGAGGCATCTAAAGTAGAGGTGTCTGCCCTTTAAATTCTGGATGCCTGAGTTATCGGCTCTCTTTTTCTGTTGCTATTGCTATTTTTGACCTGGGTGCCGTGCTTTTCCATCACCCCAGCACCTTTCCTCATCTGTGTTGTACCTTTGTTGGCACAGACACAGCCCCTGAGCACAACTTCCCATGATCTTCAATAAATGGAGCTACTTTTTAATTACTACTGGGTGTACACTTGGCAATTCTCTTATCATACGCAAGAACCTGGACTACTCTTGGCCCATTCAACTGTAACAATAGTAAGCTGAGAGACGATGAGATGATTGAAAAGACTGAATTTATAGTTGAAAGGAAGTTGAATAGCCAGACATGGTGGCACATGCCTGTAATCTCAGCACTGGAGAGGCTGAGACAGGAGGATCACCATGAATTCAATGAAGATAGCCAGCCTGAGCTACATAGAGTGTTCAAGCCCAGGCTGAACTACATAGTGAGACCTTGACTCAGGAAAAAAAAAAAAAAGGAAGCAGAATAGAAATATTTGGAATATTCACAGCTTGACCATGGAAGGAAGAAAAAAAGCTGCCAGCCTTCAGGCCAGGGAGCTTTTGATACCTAGATTAATATTGATGGAGGAAGCCAGGTGCTATTTGTAGAGGCAGTAAGAGAAAGGGCCCAAAGACATTTTAAAGATCATTGAGTTTAGAGATCATGGAGTCAAACTAGGACCTCAATGGCAAAGCATGCTGAAGTAAACTGTGACTTAATCTGATATGTCAGTTGCATTAGATTAAGACACACTTAGCAGATTAGTAAAACACACTCCTGGGTGTGTCCAAGCAGATCATGGTGTCACAGTTTTGAGTACCATGTATGGTCTTTAGCCCATTCTTCCCTGGCATTGCTTGCCTGGCCACCATGAACTAAGCAGCTGTGTTCTGTCACGCCCTCCTACCGTGAGAGTTCTGCCTTGGAGCCCACCAAACATGGACCGAATCTCTTGAAACCGGGAGCTAAATTAAATTTTTCTTCCTTTAAATTGTGAGTGTTGGGAACTGTATCTGAGCAATGAGAAAGCTGGGACCATAGACATGGGGTTGTTCCTGTGACTGTACCTGAACGTGAGGCTTAAAAGCCTTTGGAAGTGGTTTAGAGGAGTTTGGAAATGTTTGGAGATCTAGAGTTAAGAAACCCTAGAATACTGTAAACTTAGCTTGATATCTGATTCTCATCAGAGCTCAGAAGACGAGGGTGCTAATAACAATGCAGATAGTAAAGGTGAGGCTGAGAGTTTTCAGTTGAGAACAGGGATTCCATTGGCTGTTGGCCTTGAGATCAGTGTGCTTTTGCAGAAAATTTGTCTGCATTTTACCCATGTCCGTAAATTGTGAAGGAGACTAAGATTCAGGGCAGCAGACTAATTAATCTGGTGGAGGAATTTCAAGACAGCCCAACATTCAGGTTTGGCATGGGTACTGCTGCCAGCTTCTAGTCAGATTTACAGTGAGAACTGGGGCAAAGGGAAGAGTAGGAAAGTTTGAAAATTTAAATTTTGGCCCAGAAGGAACTATGGGTAAAGTTGGGGCCAAAGGAAGTGTGACTGCTAAAGAGATTAGCACCATTAGAAAGAAATCAAGCACCTGCTTTGTACAGAGACAAGAAGAAAGACGCCTTGAAAACGTTTCAGGAATCAGAAAGGCCCCACCCACTGCAGGCTGTAGGGTTCAAAAATCTCAACCTCTCTTTTGAGAAGAGAGTTTCTGGGACCCCTGTTCAAGCAGGGCCTCCTAGGAAACTGGTTTCTCTGGATTGATTTTACTGTGCTTGACCATCCAGGTACTCAGAGGCTGCAACAGCCATGGTCTAAGGAGGCCTGGCTATTGCTTCCACCAACTGCAAACCATGGGATCATCTATGTGGTGCAGTTTTACTAGCATCCAAAATGCAGGAGCTGTGGGGCCCTGGAAGCTTCCAACCAGGTTTTAGCCAGGCATGAAAGCACATGCCTGGAACCCCAGTCCTTGGGAGACTGAGGCAAGAGGATTGCCTTGAGTTCAAGACCATCCTGGGCTACATGGTCAGTTCAAGGCCAGCTATATAGGGAGAACCTGTCTCAAAAAACAAAACAAAAAGGAAATTTTAAAGGAAGGCCTGGAAGGCCAGGTAAGGAGACAGAGAAGATAGTGTATAAAGCTGTAGCAATGAGGCCAAAAGTGCAGTAGACTTCAGAAAGTCAGAGATGCCAAGAACGTAGAACATCATCCAAGGAAAACTACAGGCCATGGGTGGAATGAGTTAAAGAGAGAGGACTTGTGGGCTACGACTAGCAAGGCCAAAGGGGTGGGGCCGCCCATACCCTTTCAAACTCATGTTTTGCCATCATATTCCTCAGTTGCTGGACATAGAACTACAGGATTTAGTGTTTGCCCTGCTGGTTTTTGGTCTTACTTTGGTTTGATTCTTTTCTATCCCCCTACTCCTCCCTCTTGGAAGGGGAAGTTTACCATTTGCCATTGTGCCTAGGGATTATGTAAGGTTTTTTTGTTTTGTCTTCCCAGGGGTTCACAGGTAAGAGTTTGCCTTAAGTCTCAGAAGAAACTTAGTCTGGGAGTTTTAAAAAATGCCAGAATTTTTGAGACTCTGGGGAAGAGATTATTGCATTTTGGGTTATATTCAGGATAGTTGTATTATGTTAGGTGGAATTATGAATTTGCTATTCTTTATTTGGAGATGAAGCATGGTTTAAGAAGAGGTGTTTGGGTGTGAAGTTAGAAAGGGGTGGATTGTGACTATTAATACTGATATGTCAACTTCATTAGATTAAGAAATGCCATATATATATATTTTTATATATATATATATATATTTGGTGCTGGGGATCGAACTCAGGGCTTTGTGCTTGCAAGGCAAGCACTCTAACCACTGAGCTAAATCCCTAGCCCCCAGAAATGCCTAATATATTAATAAAGTACACTTCTGGGTGTGGCCAGGCGGGTCATGGAGGCATTACCTTGGATAGTACCTATGTTCTTCCACCCATTCCTCTCTAGTACTGTTTCCTTGCTCTGCTTCCCAGCTGCAATGCTCTTCACCCATGAGAGTTCTGCCTTGGCACCTGCTAATCCTGTACTGAACTCTCCTGAAACTGTGAGCCAAATTTTTGTCCTTCAAGTTGTGTGTGTCAGATATTGTGTCTCAGCTATAGGAAAACTAATACATGTGCGAAATCAATTTCTGTTCATTTTAAACTACTCAGCCATGGTATTCTGTCATAGACACATAAAATAGACTGATGGGTCTATTCCAACTACAAACTTATGGTTAAGGAGAAATCAGTTCTTCCACAACACTGCCAACACTGAGGCAGGAGGACCAAGAATTCAAAGCCAGCCTGGGCTACATAGAGAGACTTTATTTTAAAAGAAAAAAAGAAAAAAATTAACAACAATAACCAAAAACACTTGAATGGATTTTTTGGGGGGGAGTTCTGGGGATCAAACTCAGGGCCTTGTGCTTGTTAGGCAAGCATTCTACCACTTGAACTAAATTCCCAAACCCTTGAATGGATTCTTTAAATTGACTTTATATTAGAATTGCCTAAGTGATAGCATTTTGCTTAGATACTGATACTAACCTTTTCCGAGTGGGTAAAACCCTTCCATACACATACATACCCCAAATTACACGATTTGGTGATTTCAAGCTTGATTATAAATCTCTAATACTACAATCACACACCAAGATATGTTCATGATTAGAAAGGCTGTCATATAGATTTTTTTTTGTCTGTCTTCTGTCCTTAAATAAGTCACAGCCCAAGGAAAATAAAAACTTTTGGGGATATGTTAGTTTATTGTACTTAACTGATTGATATGTTGAATTTTTTTCAGTGCTAGATATGGAATCCAGGGCCACACACATGCTAGGCAGGCACTTTTTATCACTGAGCTATATCCAGCCCCAGAAATAAAAAAAAAAATCTGAAAGAGCAAAGGTAGCTTGTAATTATATATTTGGATCTGAGGCAATAGCTGGGAACTGGCATTTTAAAATGTTTAGCAGCATCCCCTCCCTTTGCTAAAGTAGAATAAAAATAAGTAGATTGATATTTAAAGAGACCAAATTTATCCCAGAATTAATCTATTAATCTTGGAGCTCCGTGTGTGTGCATGTGTGTGTGTGTGTGTGTGTGTGTGTGTGTGTGTGTGTTGTCACTCTATTAGTACATGTTTGTAGTACATAATGTTTACATTCTTTGTGTGGAGTCAATACATGTACATACCACATTGTAATTCCTTTTTTCATCCCCTTTACCTCTCCTCCCTCCCTCCATCACTTGGTCCCTTTCTCATTTGAGAAAGATCTATCTCCCTCCTTCCTATTATCTACCTTTTATTTTGCTATTTATTATTCTGTAAGTTCATAAGTTCAAATCGTTGACAGTTGCCTCCAATTAGTGGATTGCTGTCACCACCCTGTAATAGACTGTGCTAAAGTTCATTTCGGCACTCAGCTAGAGCAAGTAGTTGATGGCAACAATTAAATAGAAAACAACCTGCTGACTAATTAGTAGCATCAATGTACTCTGGCCTCTGTTAAAAATAAAACCCCTTCAACCACAATGACGATTATAACACACTCTCACTATTTATAATGCTTCAGTCATTACTGTCTCTCCTCCTGATCCCACCTCCTGGAGGCCTGAAGGGAAAAATGTCCTTCTCATTAAGCCGGAGTTGAGCTGAACAAAGCCGGAAACAGGCAGGGGTGTCATGGATTCTGATTTTTTGGCACAATTTCCTGCCACAGTTACTTCCACCATTCATATTATTTTTTCATAAAAACTTTTTTGTTTTACTTACTTTTAAACCCATCAGATATTTTTCTCACTTTAGGAAGAATATCAACCTAAATCCAAGAAAAATAGTAGCCTGTCCTTGACCATGAGTAAACAGTCAGGTGAAATTGTCTTCCCTGGGCATCTCCAAATGAGTCCCCGGAGCCCGCAGGGGACACAGGCATGCACTCAAAGGCCCTACATCCTTTTTTCAAGGCTTTTCCACTTGGATATTCATCACAGGGTGACCTACAATTGGTGCATGTCACGTGATGAACACTGATGGCCATGTCTTCTCACATTTGTGCTTACGGCACAGGGGGTAGTAAGCAGTGGTCCCTGCTCTGTAAGTCCAATGTTCTTAAATCAGAGTAAATACAAATGTTCTCTGAGACCAGAGACCCCTTGGGCTTAATCCCAGGAGGATGGTCCTATAGATCTGAATCTGAAGAACATAAAGCTGTAAGATGTGTTTGTTGGAACCGAGACATCAGCCTATGATTCTCATGAAATGTTTAAAAGCCATATGATTTACTTGCATATATGTGTTGAATGAATTAACAATATAAGTTTCCTTGCTGTTGATTGAAGTTTGAGGCTTTAGATTTTCCTGTTGCTCTGTATTTTCTTTTTTTCTTTTTTCTTTCTTTTTTTTTTTTTTTGCTCTGTATTTTCAAATGTGTTTCTCGAGCCAGAAAACGTAAAAAATAAAAACAATAAGCAAAGACCAATTTGGAACATAATGTAAAAATAAATATGTCACTGGAGAGAAAAACAGTTCCCCCATAAGAAACAAACCTGAAAAGGCCAACCAAATGACATGATATTGCAACCCATATACATTGCAAGTATATTCAATAATATGTCACTGATTACTTTCCATGATGAATGAAGAAAGTAAATTTGGGAAAAGAGCAAGACTTTTAAAAGTCAAGCCACTTGAAGCATAAAATTTATTCTTCTTGAGAAATTCTGAGACCCGGTCTAGAAATGGGCAACAGATGTGAGCGGACCCTTCTCAAAAGAAGTGTTATAGGAGACAGGGAGGCAAAACTGGCTGGGGAAGTAGGCGGGACCTGTCAATCACAAGATCCCAGGGCAACGTGAGGACCCGTATGTAGAACTTCCAGGGAGCTTGTCTGAGAGGCATAGGGCATAGAAAGAGGAACGACCATAACAGAAAGGCACTATTGTGTGTGAGTTTGTGTAGTAACCCACAAACTCAAGGTGTTTCTCAGACGTAGTGTGTATTTTCATTTTTGTTTTGTACTCTCTTTTTCTGTTTGTTCAGCCCAAGTTAACTCTACAGAGCTGGTTTCACCCATACCTATTCACCCACACTTTTCAAATAAACATTTGACACCGTTTTTGGCTCATCTTGTCTGATTCGTTGTTCAAGGCAAGAACCTGGAATACTTTTGATTGGTGAGCCGTTTCTAAGGAAACCACCCTATAACAGAAGTACAAATGGTCAACAATTACATGAAAAAATGATCAACATCTCTGGCCATTAATGAAATGCAAATTTGAACAACATTGAGATTACATTTTACTCCAGAAAGAAAGGCTATCACAGGGACAACAAACAATAACAAATTCTGATGAGGCTGTGGGAAAAAAAGGAACCCTTCTACATCGTTGGTGGGATTGTGAATTGGTACAACCACTGTGAAAATCAGTATGAAGATTTCCAAAAAAAAAAAAAAAAAAAACTAGAAATTCCATTCTATCCAGCTATTTGCTTTCTAGACATCTTCCTGAAAGAATTAAAGACATCACATTATAGTGATATATCATACCCACATTTACAGCAGCACAATTCATAACTAAATTTTGGAAGTGGCCTGTATGTCCATCAACAGCACAGATAAAATGTATTTATACACAATGAAGTACTACTCTGCAGTAAAGAAGGATAAATTTGAGTCATCTGTACAAAAATGGATGCACCTTGAGACCATAATTTAAGTGAAATAACACTGGATACACAAGCTTAAGTATTGCATGTTTCTCTTATATGAGAAACCCAAAGTATAAATAAAGACCAAAATAGAAGATATATAATAGGAAATAAAGAGAAAGATCTTTTGCAAAAGGGAATGGGATAGGCTAGGCATGGTGGCACACACCTATAATCCCAGCACTTGGGAGACTGAGGCAGGAGGATCATCACAGGTTTGAGGCCAGCCTGGGCTACGTAGTGAGTTCAAGGCCAGCCTGAACTACATAGCAAGACAAAAAAAAGAAAAAAGAAAGAAAGAAAGAAAGAAAGAAAGAAAGAGGACTAAGAGATGGAGGAGGGAGAGGAAAAGGGAAGGGGATGAAAAAAGAAATAAGATGTGTTGCACACCTGTAATCTCAGCACTCAGAAGCTGAGGCAGGAGGATCACCACAAGTTCAAGGCCAGCCCAAACTGCGTATCTCAAAAAACAAACAAGAAATAAGATGTGTTATGTACATGTACCACCTCCCCACAGTGAATGTAACCATTATGTACTGCAACATGTACTAATAAAAATTAAATTTTTTTGACTGGCGTGGTGGCATACCCCTGTAATCCCAGCACTCGGGAGGCTGAAGCAAGAGGATCACCATGAGTTTGAGGCCAGCCTGGACTATGTAGAGAGACTTTGTCTCAAAAAATAAAAATAAATAAACATTAAACTTTTTTACCTTCTATCTTGCATATTTTATAAAATCACGGTTTTAAACTCTGCCCTTCAGTTACCTGTTCCACTTGGGAAGGCTATAATGTCTTTATACCGTTTAGAAAAGTCTTGCAATATGGTTCCACAAATAGATGAACTCTTGGTCATTAAAATTCAATTCCCCAATTCTTACCACTTATACTACTTCCTAATGCTGTTCTTCTTCAGCTGTTTGTACAAAATCACCATTCACTGGTCCTAGTATGTTGGGATGGAAACTTGTTAACATTTAAAATGGGCATCAAATGCCATTCCCTTGTCCGAGGATGTCAGCCATTAAAGGAAAATGTTCAGTGGGTTCAGCTACCATGGGTCTCAGGGAGTTGTGGAGGGCACGGTCACACCTTCCTTGTGCCCACACAGATTTTCCCCATAGTATGCTATTCTCCCTGTCCCTCATCCCGAAACAGGAAGTAGGAAGGGGCAGTGTAGGTTTCATCACGAGGAGGGAAGTCAACCTTTCTTCTGCCTTGTCTCCTGTCATTAAGCTTTGATCTGAGAGCAGGGAGCCCTTGAAGTCCATCCAGTGGAGTGGGCTGAGACTTGAGACATAGTAGTGTTGGTTTAGGACCAGAGAAATTTCCATGAAAGAGTCTTGTAGTTTTATATTAGTCTCTTCGTCTCATATCTGTAAGCCTTCAGCAAAACTGCATGACTCCACCCTCCACTCTTTCTCCCTGTGGAAGCCATATGGCCCAGCATATCATCACAGCCCTGCATGTAAAAACAGCAGGTGTGGCATCTGTGTTTTCCTCCACTGTTGTAAGTTATTTGTGGAATAATTCTGCTTTCTTTGCTGTACATTTAACCAAGGAGTCTAGAGCTGGACTAGATACTTCTAGATAGATAGAGATATTTTAAAAATTCATGTCACCATAAGCCATTTTGGGGACTATTATATATAAATAAGGACAAATATCTAAGTAAGTATTGTTTAGTTAGAAGAAACGCCAATGCCAAGGGAAGAGCAATAGGGCTGAGAAGAAACCACAGCTGATGCTCTGGCACTGCCACTGCATGGGAAAGTCATCTAATTTAGGGTCTCCCAATGGCAGCCATGTATACGTTCATGTAGTCTCAGGTCCTCTCAGCTTGTTCAAGTGGCACTGAGCTCCAGAGAAAGATCCACCATTATGGCCGAGAAGACAATGAGCTGAAGGGGACTTGTTTTCCTAAAACTTTGTGCTGTCTTCCACCTCACGCAAAAGTGTGTCGTCAGAGAGAAGCCCTTCGGGTCGGCGCCTTCCCCGCCTCCTCGGGGCAGAAGCCGCGTGCGCCTGGTCCCAGGAGGTCTCCGCCTTGGGCTCCAGTTCCGCCGGCTGGGACAAAGGCCTGGAGCTCCTGGCAGTGCAGGCCTGCACGTTCACTCGCCTCTGCCTGGCCGAGGTGATCTGCCCCACCGCGCTAAGGACGCTGGGGCGAGGCCAGCCAGCCGGCTTCGTTCGTCCTATAGGGAGGTAGCAAACCGGAAGTAGCGTCATCAGCGCCCTGCGGACCTCGCAGCCTTGGTGAAGACCGTGTGTCAGGATCTTGGAGACCCTGGTGGCGAAGATGTAACTGACTGTTGCGTTTTATGACAAGAGTGGGTACATTTCTGGATTGGCGGATTTTCTTGTCAGAGAATCAAAGACAACAAGAAAAGGGCTGAAAGAACGTTAAGGTGGAGAAGTAATAACCGCCGGTGAGCTCAGTAACCGTCCCGTCCGGAATCATCCGCTTTGGACTTGGATTGTCTGAACTATCAAACTTAAAGCCAAAAGATCCTTGGAACTGCAGGTTTAATATGAAATTCTTTCCAATATATTACATCACAGAAAATTTTTAAAATACTTAAAGCAGACATGAGTTGCAGTTTTGAACATCTCTGAATATATTTTGGATGAACACTAGGTAAATTAGTTGCTTCAATGGGCTTCTACAGAGCAGAGACTTAATCTTTGCTAGATGGAGTCCTGAAAAACCTGTTCCACTCGGTAAAAGACCGGAGATCTCACTGCCGTCATGGCTTTCCCATATTACAGAAGTCTAAATCGAGCTCAGCTGACCTTTGAATATTTGCACACAAATTCAGCAACTCATGAATTCTTATTTGGAGCCCTTGCTGAACTGGTTGATAATGCAAGAGATGCTGATGCCACCAGAATAGATATTTATGCAGAAAGGCGAGAGGACCTTCAAGGAGGGTTTATGCTCTGCTTTTTGGATGATGGAGCAGGAATGAATCCCAGTGATGCTGCCAATGTGATCCAGTTTGGGAAGTCAGCCAAACGGACCCCTGAGTCCACCCAGATTGGGCAGTATGGGAATGGGTTAAAATCGGGCTCAATGCGCATTGGGAAGGATTTTATCATTTTCACCAAGAAGGAAGATACCATGACCTGCCTCTTCCTGTCTCGCACTTTTCATGAGGAAGAAGGAATTGACGAAGTAATAGTCCCATTGCCCACCTGGAATGCTCAGACCTGGGAACCCATCACAGAAAATATAGAGAAGTTTTCCATCGAGACAGAACTCATCTACAACTATTCTCCCTTCCACACTGAGGAGGAAGTGATGAGCCAGTTCATGAAGATTCCTGGGAGCAGTGGAACACTGGTGATCATCTTTAATCTCAAACTCATGGATAATGGAGAGCCTGAGCTAGACATAACCTCAAATCCAAGAGATATCCAGGTGGCAGCGACTTGCCCAGAGGGCACAAAGCCAGAACGGCACTCCTTCAGAGCCTACACATCTGTGCTCTACATTGATCCTTGGATGAGGATCTTCATCCATGGGCACAAGGTGCAGACCAAGAGGCTTACCTGCTGTTTGTACAAGCCCAGGATGTACAAGTACACATCCAGCCGTTTTAAGACCCGTGCGGAGCAGGAAGTGAAGAAAGCAGAGCATGTAGCATGGATTTCTGAAGAGAAGGCCCGAGAGGCAGAGAGCAAAGCTCGGGCGTTAGAAATATGCTTAGGTGGAGACCTCACACGGAACTCCAGGGTGATGTTACGACAGGTCCAGAATACCGCCATCACCCTGCGCAGAGAAGCTGTCATCAACAAGAGGATCAAGGAAGCCAAGCAGCAAGCACTTAAAGAGCCTAAGGAACTGAATTTTGTTTTTGGGGTCAACATTGAACATCGGGACCTTGATGGCATGTTCATCTACAACTGTAGCCGCCTGATCAAGATGTACGAGAAAGTGGGCCCACAGCTGGAAGGAGGCATGGCCTGTGGTGGGGTTGTTGGGGTTGTTGATGTGCCCCACCTGGTCCTGGAGCCTACACACAACAAGCAGGACTTTGCTGATGCCAAGGAGTACCGGCACCTGCTGAGGGCAATGGGGGAGCACCTGGTACAGTACTGGAAGGATATTGCCATTGCCCAACGTGGAATCATCCGATTTTGGGATGAGTTTGGCTACCTCTCTGCCAACTGGAACCACCCCCCATCCAATGAGCTGCATTACAAACGCAGGAGAGCTATGGAAATCCCAAACACTATCCAGTGTGATTTGTGTCTGAAGTGGAGGACCCTCCCCTTCCAGTTGAATTCAGTGGAAAAAGAGTACCCTGACACCTGGGTTTGCTCCATGAACCCTGATCCTGAGCAGGACCGGTGCGAGGTTTCTGAACGAAATCAGAAGTTTCCCCTGGGGATATATAAAAAGGACCCAAAGGCACTGGAAAAGAAGCAAAAGCAACTGTCAGAGAAAACTCGCCAGCAGCAAGAGAAGCTGGAGGCCCTACAGAAAACTACCCCCATCCGCTCCCAAGCTCACTTGAAGAAATTGCCCTTGGAGGTGACAGCCAGACCTTCCACTGAGGAATCTGCTTGGAGACCACAGTGTCCTTTGTCACCACCTTTACCTGCTGTGCTAAAGAACTGCCCAAGCAGACCCCCTTTCCTGCAAGTTTCCAAAACAGTCACCCAACTCTGCAAGGCTCCTGTCATCAGCAGTCCCCCAAAGCTTCCTGGGGTAAAGCCCAGCACTGCCGGCCTGCTCCAGTCACCGGCACCACCCCAAAAGCCTGTGGATGCTCCAGTCGAGACTGCACCCTGGACCAAGCCTCCGGAGCAGCCACTGTCATCATCTCTGCCGCCCAACTGCAAGAGCAGTTGGGAGGCCCCCGCACCCAGAGTCATCAAGACTCCAGTGGCCAAGAAGTCAGAGCTCCCTGGTAAACTCTCGCAGGCTACCACTGTTCGGAAGCGGAACCGTCAGGTCTCCAAAGAGGAAGAATCTGGGAGAAAGAAGAGGAGGCGCAAGCAGGGCAAATTTGCTGTGAAGGAAGACAAGAAGAAATCAAATGAGCTCCCAGACGGTGCTGAGAAAGAGGACCGAGCTGACCTCAGAAGGGCTCGGGAAGACATAGGGCTTCGTGTGGAAGTACAGGTGAACAGGGAGTGGTACACAGGCCGTGTCACAGCCACGGAGGTGGGTGGGAACATGGTGTGGTGGAAGGTAAGGTTTGACCACGTACCCACAGATACAACACCAGGAAACCGCTGGGTGGAGAAAGGCAGTGACAGTGTGCGGCTGATGAAGCCACCTTCTCCAGAGTATCAGCCTCGCAACACACGGCTGGCAGGTGGGGAGGAAAAGGAGCTCCTGGGGGCTCAGCAGGCTGCAGCCATGACAGAGCCCACTGTCCTTGACTGCATCCACGTCAAGCCTGACTCCACAGCTGTGAGTACCAGGAGTGAGACTGTGGATCTCCTAGTCCAGCTTGTCCGGGATTGCTTACAGTATTTCCTGCCTCCGAGTTTTCCCATCTCCAGGAAGGAGCTGAGCACTATGAGTTTAGACCAGCTAATATCTTTTCCTCTGAAGGAATATTTCAGGCAATATGAAGTGCACTTGGAGAACCTGTGCCGTTCCCACCAGAGGCAGGCCAGGCTGCGGGCCAGGGCTTCCGAGGAAAGGCTGCACGTCTCGGAGAGGAAGCTCAACAGGGTGCAGGAGAAGCTGCAGAGGCTGAGGGCCAACATCACGGTGCTCCTGCGAATGGACACCAAGTTCGACACGGAGGATGAGCTGGACGCCTACATTGAGCGCCTCATCACCAAGGAGCACTGCGAGCGGGAGCCAGAGGTCAGCCGCCAAGGCGACTTCATTCATGGACCGAGGGACTTGCCTTTGATCTGATTCATGTGAGACGTTTGTGCTTTTGGAGGGAAAGATACCTTGATTCTTTGAATCTTCCGAAGTTTATAAATGTCTATTTTTTTTTAAAAGAAAACAAGTAAAAATATCACAAAGGCTTAAGATAAATTTTAAAGCCTGTTTTCTTTCATTTTGCTTTTGTACAGTAGCAGAACAAGGCACATATTGAGATATAATTTGTTTCAGATTGTAGTCCAACGACTCACAAAAACATTTAGTATATTAACAAAAAGAGAGAACTTAACACATTCTCTTCCCATGTAGATCATGCCAAGACCTGAAGTAAAAATGCTACCTGTAAAGTAGCATAAAAGAAAATGAAGGCCAGGCATGTTGGTGCACACCTGTAATCCCAGCACTCAGGAGGCTGAGGCAGGAGGATAGCTGCAAGTTTGAGGCCAGCCTGGGTTACATAGCGAGACCCTGTCTCAAACAAACAAAACCCAGAATACCGCAAACTACGAATTTGTAAATAATAGTTGCTCACTGGACTCACAGTCTGGAGGCTGGAGTCCAAGAGTGCATGCCGGCATCTGGCAAGGGCCTTCCCACAGCGTCACCCCGGGGCAGATGGGCACATCTGTATGTGGGGAGAGCATAAAACCAGGACCCCCGCCTCCTGTAACAAACCCCTCAGTGACAGCGCTCACAGCTTCACGAGGCTTCTGAGCCATTTGTCCACTTCCAAGGCCCTCTCATCCATCCAAGGGGCGCATGTCTCAGGGCTGACAGGATGGCAATGGCATGTCCGCATGAAGCTCAGGCTGGACATTCAAACTGCAGCACCGTACAAAAATCAGATAAGGTATTCCAGTTATCTTTGGCTTCGTAAACATCACCCTGAAACACAGTGGCTTAAAACATCAGTGGTTTACTTCCCATAGTTTTGGAGGTAGACTGAGCTCAGGTGGATGGTCCGTTCCACACGTCACACTCGTAGCCCCTCACTAGTTGTGTCCAGGAAGCAGGCCTGTAATTGAATCCCACAGGCCTTTAAGAGGAGAGGCCACGTATCATGCCCTGGTTTCAATCCCAGTACTGCAAGTCAGAGACGGTGGTTAGGAAGGAAGGGGAGAAACAGAGAAAAGAGAGAACAGGTAACAGAGCACATACGCTCCCTTGGCGCTTGCCATGTGTGGTCCCGCACCACCGTGGGACTCTGCCAGCAAGAAAGCCATCACCAGATTCAGCCCCTCAAGCCTGTACCTCCAGAACCATAAGCCAAAATGAACCTCTTTCCTTTATAAAGCACCCTGCCTCAGGTATTTCATTATAGTAATGAGAAATGGACAAATACAATGTGGAATGGGCACACAATCACTTATGATGCATGTGAGTGATTAAAAGAAGCCAGAAGGGGTTGAGGATTTAGCTCAGTGGTAATGCACTTGCCTAGCAAGAGCAAGGTCCTGAGTTTGATCCCTAGCACAAAAAAAAAAAAAAACAACCCAGAAGTCCAGCCAAGATTCAAAGGAAGGAAAATTTTGTTTATAGGAGGAACAGCATATGTTTATAGGGCAGAAGGAATTATATATATTTTCTCTTGGTCTCATTAATCAGTTCTCAAAGAGTTTGTCATTTTCATTCACTCCTTCTCCATTTGCACATGAGTGGACTAAACTTGACTCAACCACGTAAGCAGTTAGGTTTCTTCGCTTCATGTTTTTCTTCTGCACTTTCTACTATTTGTCAGTATTTTTATTTTTCTTAATTATATCCATACAATTGTCCAACCCAAACGTGAATAACTTTCCCACAGCTTGGTGAAGATAGTGACCTATTTTCAAATAAAACTTAAGATGGACAATGTCACCTTTTGATTGTGTTCACAGCTGTTGCAGCTGTCTCTCTGGCACCAGCACCACTTCCAACTCACCAAACCCCAGCCAGGTGGCTGTGGAATAGACAGGAAGTTTTCTGTGCAATGGTTTGTGCCAGCTGACTGCCTGCAAATCAAATAGCTGGTGAAGAAACCTTCTCATTATAGGCCTGGTGCTTTGACCTCCTAGCAGTGAGACACTGTCAGAAGTGCACTGAACTCCTACTTTCAAATGCCTCCTCTGGTGTCCAGTATGTGAAACTGTGTAGAGCTTTAACACTGACCTTTGAGAGTCCATCGTGCAGCTCTTGGGGCTTTGCAGTATTGCTATGGCCTCTGTCCTCACATACTTGAGTCCTTACGTTAAGGACTGCAATGGAATTCATGTACACAAGCAAACTGAAAACATACCTTGGGAGTTTGACCTTGTAACAAATAGCTGAGTCCCTGCTGGTCACAGCAGCTGAGCTTGTCAGTCATGTCAAATAAGGCAAATGCCAAGCCAGAGCTAATCCAGCTTTCCCTGTACCTCACTTCCATTTTCCTTACATCACTTCCCACTTTCTGCCACATTGCAAGTTAGTCTTCCTATATCTACTGTGGTTCTGAGCACTGCCCAATTCGCAAATCTTTCTGTGTTCAATTAAACTCTGTTAAATTTAACTTGTCTAAAGTTTTTCTTTAAACGGCAAGAGGCAAGTGAGGCCTATCTGGTGGCACCACTGGAAGTTACTTCCATGCCATCTGTGTGCAGTAATTATGCCCAAAGACGTTCGCCTAACCACCAGAGTTTGGGATCCACCTTGGTAAGATACATCTCATTCCTAAGCAAAACGGAACAACGGTGGATCCTGTTACAGAAAGAAAAAATTAATTAATTGTATTAGCTTTCCTGTTGCTGGGGCAAATTACATGACATTCACAATTTAAAAAGAAAGAGGTTTATTTGGCTTATGGTTTCAGAAGACTCTGTCTGTGGTCAGCTGGCTCCAAGGCAGAAACATCATGGTGGAAGGGCAGGGCGGAGCGAAACTGCTTAATTCATGGTGATGGGGAAGCAGCAGGGGATGACACGAGAGGAAGGGATGAGGATCCAGATACAGAACTCAAAGTCACACCTCCACGACCCACCCAGGTGCTCCCACACCTACTAATCCCCTAGGCAGCCCCCAAACCAGTCAAGTTGACAATTATGCTTAACTATCAAAATGCTTAAATACCTTAAAAATTTCTGGACAGTGCAGCGTGTAGGTTTTTTTAAAAAACATATTGGATGCTAGCACACTTCACAGTTTACACAGGGCTTTCACATGTGTTATCTCACACACTCTCCCTACAACCTACTTGGCAGAATAGTCAAAACTCACTGGGGCCTCATCAAGATCGGCCTCGCTCTCGTCTGGGGTGTGGCTGTGCCTGCAGGGTTCACTTACTGCCTGCGGAGGGGACAGCACGGTAAACCACGCCTCAGCAGGGAGTGGGGCTGGGCTGCAGCCTTTGAGACTGAAGACCCCACTTGCTGACCACGCCAGCAAGTAATAAACATGGCTGCTCTCTGGTGGGCAAACCTGCTGTGGAGATTCTTTTTTCTGTATGCTTCTGAGACAGAAACCTGGTAGCCAACAGAGAGCTGGCGACCCTTCCCTACTGGTCCCATTGTGCTTGGTGCTGGCTGTCACTGTTCTTAGAGTGATGAAATAAAACTTCCCCAAGATCACGTTGCCCTGTAAGATTGTTCATTCCTAAGATTTGGGTAACAGACGCACTTACAATCTCCTACAAAGCAGCGCTTTTCAAAATGGAAGACCACTGTCATTGGCTAGATGGGTCTTGGCTTTTAGTGATAATGGAAATTAAAACGAAAGTATGAATTTACAGGAAAAATTTGAATTAGAAAGTTAGAGAAAATGGTAAGGCACTTTAGTTTGAGGAGCTGACAAAGGTCAGGTGGGCCCTTTAACAGAGGAGAGTAAGACAAATAGGAAGGGACTCCACCTTGAACAGCACACTCAAATGAAGGGGGTCAAAGTGGCCACCCATAGAGGTGGAACTGGGTGATTATTGTCACAGCCCTGGCTTCCTGACTGTGGCACAAGGCTCCTGGCTTGAGGAGTAGTTCCCTTCCTTGAAGTGACTGCTGTGATTTCTGGTGGTTTCCATCCCGTGGAAACTCTGCTTTTCCTGGAATGATCACAGGTTGGGGATGCTGCAGGGAGATTTCTGGGTATAGCTGACTGCCCCTGTAAATCCCTCATCTTCCTATTGTCAGTCTTCATGGGGGAAGAGATTATGTAAAATCTAGGCTAATCAACCTTATTTGGCTAGCTTTTAGGCAGACCCTCCCTAAATTTTAAAGTAACAAAGAATACAAAATAAGCACCAGGGAGGCTGAGGCGGGAGGATCACAGCGAGTTTGAGGCCAGCCTGGCCTACATAGCTTTTAAATCCTTAGTAGCCTCAGAAAAAAACATAAATTATATTTCAAATGGGCAACAAGGTAAGGGGCCAGCAGTCTGCCTGCCCCTCATCCTTATAGTGGTCTCTGACTATCTCACTATCAGAATTGCTGTATTAAAAAACACTGGTGCCCAAACCTCATTTCTGAGGACTCAGATTCATTAGATCTATCCTGAGGCCTAGGAAACAATTTTCTAAATAAACCTTTTCTCTCTCTCTCTTTTTTTTAATGGGGTCTATGTTGCCCAGGCTGGCCTTGAACTCCCAAGCTCAAGTGAATCTCCCATCTCAGCCTCCAGGACAGCTAGGACAAGCATGTGGCACTGCACCCAGCTGAGATACAATTTTTAAAAGTTAGTTGGGGTTGGAGATGTAACTCAGTGGTTGAGTGCTTGCCTGGTAAACACAGGACCAATAAAGAATTAGAGAGACAGAGTTTTAAGAAAGGAAGACACTTAACTAAAATTGAAGTGGATCAGAGATCTAAACACTAAAACAGAAACACTAAATCTAACATAGATGTAGGGAAAAAATTTATGAACAGAACCTAGACTGCACAGGAAATAATACAAAGAATCAGTGCTTGGGACCACATCCTGTTAAAAGTCTTTTGTACAGCAAAAGAAATCACTAATACAGTGGGGCAGAAACCCACAGACTGGGAAAAAAATTTTGCCAGATGTCCCTCAGACAAAGATCTAACATCTAGACTATATAAAGAACTCAAAAAAATCAAACCCCCCAAACTTAAAGACCCAATCCAAAAATGGACATCTGAAATGAATAAACATTTCTCAGATGAAGAAATAAAAATGGCAAATAAATATATGAAAAAGTGTTCAACATCACTGGTCATTCGAGAGATGCAAATTAAAACAACACTGAGATTCCATCTCACTGTAGAAAGAATGGCTGTTATCAAGAAATGAACCAATAAATGCTAGCGGGGCTGTGGGGGGAGGGGTAGGGGGAAGGGACCCTCCTCTGCTGTTGGTGGGAATGTAGGCTGGTCCAACCATTGTGGAAATCAGTATGGAGACTCCTCAAAAAAAACTACAACTAGAGGTTCCATTTGACCCAGCTATTCCTCTGCTTCGTATTTTCCTAGAAGAATTAACATCATCATACCACAGCAATATGCACACAACCATGTTTATAGCAACACAATTTGTAATAACTAAGTCTTGGAAACAAACTAAATGCCCAACAACTAATGAACGGCTAAATAAGATGTGGTTTTTCTACACAATGGAGTACTACTTTGCCATAAAAAAGGATAAACTAGAGACATTTGTAGGTAAATGGATACACCATGAGAACATAATCAAGTGAAATAAATCAGACACTCATGAATACATATCAAATTGTTTCTCTGATATGAGAAACCATAAGTGCAAATAAGGACAAAGAGGTATAATAGATATTAGGTAAAAGAAAGATAATATTCAAAAGGGAGAAGAACTAGAAAGGGAGAAGGGGAGAAAGAAGGAAGGGAAAAAGAAAAGAAAGGAGAAAGGGAAAAAATGGAAAAATGTAAATAAACCTGCTGCAAATAGGGAAGGGTAGGGGAATAGAAGGAGGGGTGGTGAAGAGGGAGGAAACCAAGATATATCATGTACAGGTACAAATTAACCATGATGAATGTGATCATTATGCATACAATGTACCAATACATGTTCTTGGTAAAATAAATAATAATAATAATAAAAAAGAAAAATAAAGGATACACTTTATTTATCAGGAGGAAATAGCAGAAGACAGAAACAACCTGCCCCTGAGAGGGGGAAGTGGCTTTGAAAGGTGGATGCCTGTGGGCTTTTGTTCCCAGCTTCTTTTATTAGGTTTTAGGAACTCTCCCTCCTAGGCAGGTACCTGGAATTTGCTACAAACTGATTGGCCCCCGGGCTGTCTTTTGACCCTAAACCAGGCACCCTTAACCAATATGCACATTCCTTCTGGTGGACTCTGTTTGACTTACTCCCGCCCATTTGTGCTTATCTCTGGGATTTATAGGTTGGCTAGGAGGAGCCTTATAGAAAGTCAGCTTATCATTAGTGATTAAGTAAGGGGATGTATGTGCATCTCGTGCAATAATACAGTGACCCTAGAGTGGAAATATATACATATATGTGTGTGTGTGTCTGTCCGTGCATACGTGCGAGTGTATATTTTTATACTAAATAAGGGTTTTCTTTTAAATTAGGTAGCCCCTCCCACTTTCGTCTCCTTTGCATTTTATTGGGGGCCAGGGGGCAGCTAGCTTGGTTATACACATCTGGCTTCCCCTGTGCTGTGCCTGTCAGTGTTCCCTCTGTCCTCTGATGGAAGTTTTTATGCCTTTTTTGCCATCTGGTGCCCTTCCATACAGGATCTGGCTTTCCTTTCTCTCTCTCTCTCTCTCTCTCTCTCTCTCTCTCTCTCTCTCTCTCTCTCTCCCCCTCTCTCTCTCTCCCCCCCTTTGTCTTTTTAATTGCTCCCAAATGAATTCCTCCAGTAAAGTTTTGACTCCTTCTAGCCAGGATCAGCCAGAAAACCTGATGAGGCCCTTATTCGATTCTTTCCCTGCCTACGGACCCCTTTCCCTATAATGGGATTGTTATCAGGTAGCTTACTTCGCGAAGTGGCTAACCAATGACGTGTTACAAAGTCTGAGTTGCTTACCTCTCCCTCTGGAGTTAAATTCTAGGTTCTTCTTGTTTTGAAAAAATAATTGAACAAAACGAGCAAAAAACAGTTTATTTGAGAAAGTAAAAGCGAAGAGTGAGGGAGAAACTGGCATCACAGAGCAAGCATGGGCACAGTAAGGAGAAAAAGAGGGTAAAAGCAAAAATAAAATACAGTCAGTGTCTGGGAAACTCGGTGTGAGCTACCATGGAAAGTTACAACACCAAGCTCGTCATGGCTCACCACTCCTTTGATGTTGCCCAAACCTCAAGGAAAGCCATGAGAACTTCTATGTACAGGTCCTGAGACACAGTTCTGGGATCCCACATCAGCTCTAAGACCTCCTGGGTGTTTTGTTTTGTTTTGTTTTGGTGCTAGGCAGGCATTCTAACCACTGAGCTAAATCCCCAGCCCCTAGGCAATCCTACTGAAAACCTACCAGTTCTCCCAAGACGTCCACATGCAGGGCTTTGGGAAGTGTTCTGCGCATGTGTCAGGATTTTGTAATTAACACATCACACCTACTACCCCCGTTGCAGGAGAGGCGATGGATGCCAAAGAAACAAAGGCTCCAAGCTGGTCACAAGGAAACAGCTCTTTTAGTATGCCAGCATAGATCTAGGGCACTAGCATCTAAAGCCTGAGCAAAAACCAAAGAGAGTAGAATTTATTTGTGAAACCCTGCCCACCCAGATTTTAGGGTACAAATGAAATCTATTGACTGGATATATACTTTTTCATCTTATTTGAATACAGGTATTGGTTGATTATATTGGTTACAATTTTCATCTACTTTGCCCAAGAATGTAGTTATCTCATTTTTCAGGGATGCCTGTGGGTCAATTTAGTTGATCCCATTGTTTTATCTTTTGTTTTTTTTTTGTTTTACCTTTTTATAAGCAGGGTCTCAAAGGTCAGCCCTTATTAGCATATTCCTTACTAGATGTCAAGGAAACATGGAGTCAGCCAGTCTGCAATTGCCTGTGGCCACCTGAGTTCATGGCAGGGGTCCTGCCACATTTCCCACTTTGATGCCCAGTGTGACTTTAGTATCTGTTAGCATCACAGCTGGGACTCGTCAGGCAGTGCTCCATAATGATGGAGGAGAAACAGCTGTTTGACAGTCTTTTTTTTTTTTTCCACCAATGAATCTATTAAGTTTCCTATACATTGTGGATAAGTAGAATTATATAAGGAGCAACCAAAAGGACCATGACTATTGTAATTATTGACACTAAGACTAGGAGAATCCACTTAAAAGATGTCAAGAGACTGAACCAAGAACTTAGACTATTGGCTGTTTCTCTTATACCGGCAGCCAATTTCTTCATTTTTTGTTTTTGTTTTTGTTTTATCTCATTTATTATTATATCTGACCTATAGACCAGGATATAAGTCCCCATCTAGTTGATGGGCAGACAGGCCTAGGTGCTGTCTCCACAGAGGGGAGCTGTTGTCCCTGAAGATGAACCCCTTCAGTTAGCCTACCTAACAAAATTAGGCCGGTAGCACACCTTACCAAGCAAAACACATTACACCCATCGGCCTCAGGTTACACTCAAAAAGGCTGACACCAAGAGAACTCTTTCTGTATGTGACCAATCAGCAGGTGCCACACTGGCCAGTCTGAGGGAGAACAACAGAACAGAGCCTATTTCTACCCTTATAAACAGGGCAATACTCAGCCCAGGTTTCTTCTGCCACGCATTGCGCATTGACTAGTCAGCTTTTGGTGTGACTGGAGCAGGGCTGTGGCTACTCCTCAAGTTTCAGCTTCTGGTGTAGTTAGGGCAGGGGCATCGTTACTCCTAAGTGGTCTGTCATATCCTCAGTTCGGTGGGGGAGTCTGGACCAGAATTGTACTCTCATTTCTGAGCCTGCAGTTTCAGCCAACTATAATGAGTCTAGGGAACCACCTTGGCCACCTTGACCACAGTGGTGGTAGAAGGTAAGACAGTAAAGGGTCCCCCCCACAAGGGCTTTAGGGGCTGAACATTCCATTCATGTACCCATACCTGGTCCCCAGGTTTATGAGGATGTTCTGCTGTGGTGAGGCTGATGGGGAGTCTGTCTTGTACTCGCTTATTGTAATTCACCCAGTATGACCCCTAGTGCCTGCATGTGCTGTCTCAGGGTTAAATTTCCCAATTTCTTTAGGTCTTCTCATATTCCTTTAACTAGAGGTGGGGGCCTCCCATACAGAATCTCATTGGGAGTGAAGTCTGTTCACTGAGTTGGGCTAGACCTTATCTGTAACAATGCCATGGGCAAGAGTTGATCCCAGTGTAGGTGAGTTCCCTGACAATTTAGCTAGTTGAAGATTTAAAGTCCAATTCATCCTTTCCACCTTTCCAGAGCTCTGGGAGCAATAAGCAGTGGGAAACTTCTAAGTTATTTGCAGCCCTTTTGCCACTTTTTGTACTACGTCAGCCACAAAAGCTTGCCCATTGTCTGATCCAATAGTCATGAGTATTCTAACCTTGGAATAATTTCTTTCAATAGGCACATGCTGTTTTTCCTGTTCGAGTTGGGAAAGCTTCTACCCAGCCAGAGAAGATGCAGGCAAAGACCAATAGATATTGATAGCCTTTTACCCGTGGCATTTCAGTAAAGTCCACAATCAGATTTTTAAAGGGAGCTCCACCCACACTCCGTGTTCCAGGGTTGTCTGGGGCCTTGCCAAGGATTGCTTCAGGCATAAGAGTCACATTGTTGGCTCACGGCTCTAGCTATGCTTGAAAGACAGGGGACGTAGAAGAACTTTTCTAATAATGTTTCTAGGGCAGTCTATCCTAGGTGGGTGGTCTGGTGGCATTCTTTGACAAATTCCACAGCTATTCCTTCTGGGATCACTATCCAACCATCTGTAAATCTCTACTACCCTTCAGATAGGAATTTTCTTTTCTTTCCTTTGAACCAGTCCATCTCTACTGCTGAATATATGGGGTTCTATTCTGTGAGAGGGCGTGGAAACAAGACTGTAGTCACTATGGGCAAGGGGGTATCACCTACTGTGGCTAATTTGGCCTCCCAATCTGCCTTCCAGTTACTTTGGGCTATTTCTGACACCCCACTCTGATGTCCCTTATAGTGGATCACAGCCACCTCCTTTGGAGCCCAAGCTGCTTCCAGCAGGCCGAATATCTCAGTCTCATGTTTAATGTCCTTACCCCCTGCCATGATAAGCACCCCCTTCTTTCTATAAGTCCCCATGTGCATGGAGAGTTGTAAAAGCGTACCTAGAATTCGTGTAAATGTTTGCTCAAACTCCAGCTGCAAGATGGAGTATTTGCATGAGGGCTATAAGCTCTGTTTTTTGTGCTGAAGCAAGTCGGTAGCCAGTGCAGCACCAAAAATGGTGGGAGAGTTTTTGACCCCAGTGGCAATCTAGTCTATGTTAGCTGTCCCTTTCATCTGGGCTGGCCCCTGTGGGTCCCCATCTTCACTTTTTGGCCTCCTCATCTGAAAATAGACACTCATCTTTCCAGTGCCCTGTCTCTCAGCATCTGGCATATTGGTCTTGTCCTGGGCTGGAGGGGGGTACTTTCTGCACTGGGCTTCAGTCCCCTTTGCTCTTCTAGGTCCTGTTTCCCCCTTCAGAGCCACAGTGTTGAGGTCAGCTTTTCACTTCATCTTTCTATCTTCTTGTCTCTTAACTTCTTAATCTCTATCGACAAACACTTTAGCGGCTATTTCCAATAGTTGGGTGGCACTCATTCCCATGAATTCCTCTAACTTTTGTAACTTCTTTCAAATGTTCCCCCGTGCCTGGATCATGAAGTTGGCATTAATAAGCTTTTGATTCTCTGGCAACTCAGGGTCAACGGGCATATATAAGTGAAATGCTTCACATAACCTATCTCCTGAACTGGCACCTACATCTTTGGGGGCCATTTTCTTTCTTTCTGGGGCCTTTGTGGGATTATATCCAGTGGCTCAGTGATCTAAGCATATTCCCCTCCCTTCCCTGACAGTTCTGAAGCTTCAGTCTTGGACTTTTCCTGATCCGGGTCTTTTACAGGGAGTGTCCTTTCCCTCTTCTGGGCTTCCCCGCAGTGAGATGCTTTCCTTTGTTTCGGGGGCCTTGAGGCCTTGGGGCCATGGGCAGAAGTTGGGAAAAATAGGGAGCACAGGGTGGGGGGGCAAATAGTTTGTGGTTCCCCTTGTAACATCTCAGGCTTGTCAGGCTTTCCTTCAAGTTTTTGGGGTTTTTGTTTTTGTTTTTGTTTTTGTTGTTTGTCCATGCCTTGGATGCCACTCTTGCCCTAGCCAACATCATGCAGTATTCATTGTCCATGCACTGATGAAGCCAAGGGGGCTCAGTCTCTGCTAGGTCCTGCCAGATGGCAGTGTACGGATACTAGTCAGGATGTCAGGGCTTTCCCACTGCCTTTTGATAGACTCATTCAATTAGCCCTAGATTTAGAGATCCTGTTGGGGACCACCCTACTCTGAAAGAAATCCAATCTATTTCGCAAAAAACTTTTAGTTTCTCAGGCCTAAGTTTCTCCCCATAGTCATGTTTGGGGTTTAAGAAGACTTTCTTAAAGTTCCTTAGCATACATGCTAAGGAGGTCGGGGTGCTCTGACCTCCTCCCATTACCACCCACCTACCAGACAACATCCATGCACAAGAGAGGGTTCTGGGGAAGGGAGAGGAAAATCTGGATGGGTCGCACAATCGCTTCATCACACACACTCACTCCACACATCTCCAGCCCACCAATTTATACCTTGAGCTGCAGTTTCCACCCCCCGCTGAAGTGTACTTGGGCTGCTCATTCAAGAGAATCGATCAGGCTCTCACTTTGCCACCTGGGGTGGGCTCACACCTCTGACCCAGGTTGTACCTTATCCTGAAGCACGCTGCTCCCTGCTGGTTCTTGTGCCATCCCAGGTCCCACTGTGCACACAGGGAGGTGTCACAGAGAGCATCATGAGAGGCCTCACTCCTCTGAGTCCTAACTAGAGAACTGGGGCACACCTAGGAGCAGGGCCAGTCCTGGCATCTACCAGAGCCAATCTGCTGTCAGCAAGAGAGGCCAATAAGCCGCCTCCACTTCCCAGCTAATGCACCAGGAAATCTGGGAGAGGAGATTGATGCCAAAGAAATAAAGACACCAATCCGGTCACAAGTAAAGAGCTCTTTTAGTATGCCAGCATAGACCTAGCGCACTAGCATCTAAAGCCTGAGCAAAAACCAAAGAGAACAGAATTTATTCGTGAAACCCTGCCCACCCAGATTTTAGGGTACAAATGAAGTCTATTGACTGGATATATAATTTTTCACCTTATTTGAATACAGGTATTGGTTAATTACATTGGTTACAACAATTTTCACATACTTTGCGCAAGAATATAGTTATCTCACTTTTCAGGGATGCCTGCTGGGTCAATCCCATTGTCTTATTTTTTGTTTATTTTTGCCTTTTTGTAAGTGGGGGCTAGAATGTCAGCCCTTATTAGCACATTCCTTACTAGTTGTCAAGGAAACATGGAGCCAGCCAGTCTGTAATTGCCTGTAGTCACCTGAGTTTATGGTGGAGGTCCTCCACACCCTCCACAGATTTGCCAGGCCCTAATCTCCTATCTCAGGAGGTTATAAATGATTCCAAAATAAGAAGCACAATCTTATATAAATATAAACATTAAGTGACCCCTCAATTGTGGTTCGGAAAATGATTGATGTGAGAACCTCTTAGCAGGATGATCACATGGTGAGTGTTCAAAATGTTTACTATGGCTATGAATTATATCTAGTGTTCAGTTAATTCATGTTAACACAAGGAAACATTTGCATTTGTATTCTTTTCATTTCATTTACTCATCACTTTTGATATATTTGTAGTATGAAATAGGTTTCCAGGAATGGAAATCTAATTTCTGACATCGCCTCTCTAGGAAATAAAACCTTTGAGAACTACAAAAATTCTTGGTCTGGGGGATTTAGCTCAGTGGTTAGAGTGCTTACCTAGCACGTGCAAGGCCCTGAGTTTGATCTCTGGCACAAAAAAAAAAAAAAAAAATTCTTGGTCTGAATGTTCCATTCAAACTCCTGCATCTATAAGAGACCTGGCCAAAATTTAATGTAGCTTCTAGCAGCCAAGTTCTCCTTCTTGCACTACACACCCTGCAGTGAGGCTCCTGTTTGGAGGAGCTCTGAGCCTTTCCAGGAATCTACTGTTTATTCCAGCCAAGATCCATGGATAAGGCCCCTGCCCGTTTCTTAGAACATGGACTAAAGAGGACACATCATTCTGCATCCTTCCCTGCCCAGGATGATGAATGTGTATGTCCTGCAACCCCAGAGTGTCTTTTTTGGGGACCAGAAAGCCACTCATTTGAAGTGTAATCACCAAACAGGCTAGGGCCACTATCTCCCCAGCTGTATGAGAGGGTAGAACCCTAACTTCTAGAACCGGCCCTGAAGTCAACATAGAAGACATAAAACTAGGCAGAAAGGAGACAAGGAAAACCATAATTTTAAAAAGGAAAACAATAGAGGTTGAGAATTTAGCCCAGTGGCAAGGCGCTGAGTCGATCCACAGTGCCCCCCACCCAAAAAAAAAGAAAACAACAGCTTCAGGACACAACAGCTTCAGGACACAAGCCCAGTTTAATTTTTTTCTGGAACACAATAAGCCTGGGCACTTCCCTTTCACCAGCAAATGGGTTAGGCTATTCCCTTTTTACTTGCAAATGGTCATCTTTCAGCTGTGAATAGACCACCAGTTTACCTGCACTTTCCTCTATGAACGGACCATTACCTTACTCCATCCCCACTCATCATCAAATCAAGCTTATTGGGAGGAGGATCAAGCAAGTTCAAGGCCAGCCTGGACTACATAGTGAGACCCTGTCTCAAAACAAAACAACACAAGTCTACAGATTTCCACCACCAAAAACACATTCAGGAGTCCTAGTTCCAAACTGTAGTGCATTTATTTCTCTGAGCACCCACACTCCACTCTTTTAGTGTGTCCAAGAAGCTCTGCCTAATAAACCCTTCCCACACCTCTCACTGATGCATCCTGAAAACTGTTTTTCTGAGAAGAGTCAGAGAACTTGCAAACTTACTCTACAAAAGAGTGAGCTGGCTTCCTTGTTTCAGCTTCAGGAACCTCTCAGACCCAGCCTGGTCATAGCCTGGTCCCATTTACTCCACCTTACCCTTTGTCACATCCCTGACTCTGCTCAAGCCCCTACCTCCTTCCTACTTCCTTGAGATAGGAGATAAGGGTATGGCAAGGCTGGTTGGGGAAGTAGGCATGACCTACAAGCAGTCCACAGAGCAGTTCCCAAGGCCCTGCATGTGGAATTCTCATGAGAATTTGAGCAGGTTTTCAATAGGAGGCCTGGACCTGACATCAGCCTGAGGCTGGGATCCCAGCACCACATTTCGGGACCCAGATGTAGAAGTTCTTGCCTGTCTTGTCAAGATTTAGACAGCATACAAGAACGCATTGACACCATGAAGGCTTTGCTATCATAACTTTCTGTGATAGCCCATGCCGTTTCCCAGATGTGGTGTGTACTTTTATCTTTGCTCCCACCCTCTTTTTCTGTTTACTTGCTCCAAGATTGCTCCCCAGAGACAGTTTCCCTCCCACTCTTCATTTTTGCTTTCTTGAATAAACTTTGTCACTCTTTTTTGCTCATTTCATTCAATTCTTTGTTCAAGCTGAGAAGACCCTGGAATCTAATTCCAAAAGGAGTGTGAGCTATCCAGAACCCAGTAATGTTTAGTTGGAGAGCCACTTTTTAGAAACATGCTACCCAATAACATCCTCACCCTCCCTACTTCCCATTTCTGCCTTTAAAATGCCCTGTCTCCTCTGGCCAAATTGGAATAGACCTCAGGTTTTTCCCCTTCTGTCTATAATTAATGAATAAAATCTGTTTCCATTGCTTTAATTAATGTCTGGTCTTACCTTTGAAACTGTAGGGACAGAGGGCCCAGCGGGTCGAACTTTGTTGAAAGTTAAAGGATGGGGTTGGGGATTTAGCTCAGTGGTAGAGTGCTTGCCTAGCAAGCACAAGGCCCTGAATTTGATCCCCAGCACTCCTCCGAAAGAAAGTTAAACGGAGAAACTTACTAAGGGCAGCTAGAGGCAGCTTCTGCCTCTGCAGACTAGACCTGAGCAATTAGAAAGACAAAAGGAAAGAATGAAGATCAGGAAAGTCCCGAGCTAGTGGGATTAACATAAGAATCGCAAACTTTCCCTTTACTTAATCCATAAACCTAAACTACCTTTCCTCAAGGGTCCCACTCATAATCTTAATGTCCAGAGAAAAGTCATGGCCAGAAATCCAAGGTTAGGATGCTAGACAAGCCAGGGAACCAGTCAGATCCCAGGAGGCTACATGGGACAAGGACCTCAATAAAAGGAGCTACAGACAAGAGATCCCCGAGTATTTCCCTTTTGAATACTCCCTACTCATCCAGAATAGCTATGTGCCATCTCTCTCTCTTCCCCCTTCCCTCCACCTTCAAATAAATCATCTTCTTTTATTTTAACAGTCTTTTTTTTTTTTTTTTTTTTTTTTTTTTTTTTTTTTTTGGTGCTGGGGATCAAACTCAGGGCCTTGTGCTTTCGAGGCAGGCACTCTAGCCACTGAGCTAAACCCCCAGCCCCCGTCTTCTTTTATTTTAAACTCTGCTTCTTTAGATATCTTACCAATGCTGGGCTTGGGATCTCTGAGAGTTGTGTGTTCCAGCACACCATGGCACAGTATGACACAGCGTGGTGCGGGGTACACCCATCCCCTGAAGTTACAATGCCAGTAAGGCCACACACACTGATAATGCTAGCTATTTGTGAGGTTGAGGTAGAAGAATCACAAGTTCAAGGCCAGTCTGAGCAACTTAGTGAAATCCTCTTGTCTCAAAATTAGAAATTAAATAAGAAAGAGTTAGAGATATAACTCAGTGATAGAGTACCCTGGGTTCAATGCCTAGTCCTCCCTCTCCCCCAAACTGTCATTTCACAGTTAAAATATCTTATAACTCTATTTCTATACTGCACTGGATTCTACATCCTCACCTTCAAAATGACTTTGTCATGACCTATTACTATAGACAGCTCATTTAGGTAGAAATATTATAGGCACTCAGATAAGGCTGGGCCCTCAATGGAATCAGTACACAAGAGGAGAATACACTACAACTATGGCTGGAGGCGCATCCATTGAAGGTCAGGCTCAAGATAAGGCTGAGGGATAAACAATGAACTGAAGATCACACTCATCTGATCTGATAAAGCCTAGGTCACCCAGGTGGGCAACCAAGACCTCCAGATCTACCTCATCCTGGAATGTCTTTATTCTTTCCATGTCCATTTGCTACGTGACCTTCTTCCCCATTGGATCAATATTACCTAAGCAACTATAGTTGTAATATTATTGGTAAATCATCATTTTGACACACATTGTACCTACCTCGCGATTTTGCTCTATAAAACTTCCTCGGAAAAGTGAGCTTGTTGGCAACCCACTCGGGACCCTCCTTATCTCTCGGGAGCTCTCTTTCTCTCTCTCAATAAAATTCCTACTCTTAACTTCCTTTGTTCCTTAGAATTCATTCTTCGACTTCGGGGAACATGAACTCAGTGTAACGGACATCTAGCAGATTGGGAGATATATTTTTTTCCCCTATATCACTATGTCATAATCACTATGAATGATTCCATTAGGAATTCTCTCCATTACTTCCTTACAGCGTTGAGGCAATTCCCATGTTCTCAAAATGACTGTGGTCTTTGCTAGCCACCCACCTGGATTTCAGGATGGAAAGGCTTTAGAAATCCATGGTCCAGAGACGCCCCGTGTAGCTCACTAGTGCGTCCTCCAACCCACAGCTGATGTGCTAATGAACCTGGGGGCTGCCTCACTAGGCCCAGAGAGACCTCAGCGACTTACTTCCTGACACATCTCCTGATGTGGGCCATCAATGACAGCAGAGGAAACAGGTAGGGCCACCAGTTGCCCCCAGGGCAAACTGGAAACACAGGATCCCTGCTCAAAATTACTAATTTCAAGAAGGTAAGAGCAGTGTGTTGACACAGGGTGTGTGCAGCTGCATAGTTTACCTGCCCTGAAAAGAGACTAAGTGAATTGCCCAAGATGATGGTAGGGAAGACTGGAATATGTGGGTGCTTTTTTCTTTACCTAGGGCTACTTTTTCATTATCTGACCCAATTTAAATTATTCACTGAGGCTATAGA